>JASEVX010000001.1:30414465-30723455 GCA_031761405.1 Serripes groenlandicus | reverse complement strand
CTCTCTCTGTCTCTCTCTGTCTCTCTCTCTCTCTCTGTCTCTCTCTGTCTCTCTGTCTCTTTCTTACAAACAACAAATCTGCAGAAGACTAAGGCTAGTTTGAAAACATTTGGGATATATATTATATTTATAAATGAAAGTATGATGATTGAAAAGAGTTGGAAACATTGTGGCAAAATAAGAGAGCAATTTCTCCTTTTGCCACAATGTTTTCAAAAGTCGCGGTTTAATTATACCGCTATCTCTGATTTAGCCAGACACTCAACTTTTATAAACCGGAAGATTTATTTTCACATTTATAATTTCTTTTTTAGTAAGGATCGGTGTGTTATCATATCAAGGACTTTAAACTAAAAAAAAAATGACAAAATGTTCAACATTGCGTAGGAATGTTATCACTTGATGTTCAAGTGTATAGTTATGAAAGTTAGTGTATTAGGACTGGAATTGTACTTGTGCTTCATTGTGTCAGGTACGAATCAGCTCATCTTATTTATGTATGTCTAACGGGATCAATGGTGGCATGGTCACTGGGTCCTCTGCAAGAGTGTGATATTCGTGCTCGATTCTTGATCGGGTCATACTTAGATTTCCTCAAATGGATGATACTGGTAAAGCGTAGATATCTCGTACTAAACGTTCGAATCCCGTAATGAGCGGGTTCTGCCTTTGGGGGTTGTTCTACGCAAACGACGAGAGTACTGGTTAAGTCTCCAGGAATCAGTCATCGAGGGGGAATAATTTTAGCTGAAATCTTGTTTAGCAGTCGATGTAAAATACATATGTTTAAACAAATGGCAGGTATGGTTTCGATGATAACATAACGACTAAAACGCGCTGGAGTCAGTGAAATATTGTCAATAGCATTGGTTATTTGCCCAGAAAAGCATGATGAAACTTAACTTTAAATACGTTTTGGAAAAGGATGGAAATGACTTCCGTCTTAATTGCTGCTAGATGATAGCATTACGACATATACGCTGTGCAATATTTTCACTAGTACTGGTTATTTAAAACCTGAACTATCGTTAACAGCGGAGTGGTACATCCATCCATCCAAACGTTATGTATGCTAAGTTGTCCTCGCATTCATAAATATAGCATTCCATAAAGGCAAACCGAATTATGGATAACGCGATCAGCGTTCGACACCTGGCAAATCCCGCTTTGAGATTTCATTTATATGAACGGGATATATGTGACACATAATCACATTCTTCGATAAACCTTCTTTTGTCTTTTTCTAGACTTCGAAAGTGAACTTTTAATAACTTTCCATATATTTTTCTAACAAAACTACTACTCGTGGTATTGGCTTGTAAAACGTTCACGGAAGCTGTTTTCGCTCTCCATCGGATTCAAACTCGAGAGTTTGCGCACACTGTCTCCATCGTGTGTTGTGTGTGTCGCCTGTATTGGCTGTGTTACTTTCCTGTACGTCTGTCTGTTTGTTCATCTGTCCATCACCCTTTAACCTGAGTCCTCACTACAGTTATTGACAGGCGTTCCTTTGAAGACAAGTGTTTACATTAGGAATTCATTGAATCTACAAAATGGTACAATAATATCAGACACCAAAGAAAAAGAGAATGCATCAATGAAACCTTAATCTTTTCCCACTTGTAGACGCATTTTGACGGCCTTTGAAAGTATCGTGACAAAAAAGAAATTGCCCATAATGAGCAATATCTTCATTTTCTACAATATTTCCAACATATTTCAAAAGATATACTTTCATTCATAGGGATTTACCATAGATGTCTAGATGTGTTCACAGTTGTATGCTGAAGATTTAATAAAAATAGATGAATGTTTATTTTTCCCCCAATCGAATCTCCTAAATGATAAGTTTTTATTTCAGGTTTTGATGAATTGTATGTACAAAATGGTACAATATGTGGAAGCAACAGTAAGAAATGTACCCTTGCCACGCCAAAACTGGAGGGTCACGATAATTTTATTATCTCAGTCGATAATGAAACTAGGTCACGTTTGACACCATACATTGGCACCTGGGTTGGCTATACAAAAGATTATGTCGTTCTTCAAATAACGGGTACCATCATTTAATTTACTTCCGTTTCTGATGTATTGATTGATTGATTGGGCTTTAACGCTGTTTTTAACAATTTTGCAGTGACATCACGGCGGCCGGTTCACCTACTAGTTTCCTAGCTTGTTCACACCAGCTTGTCTACACAACATACTTTCCAAGCAACTTGCTGCTTTTCCACATAGACTGTTAGTCAATTCGTGGAAGACGAATGACTCTTGTCAAACCTCGGACTTGTGTTTCTGAGCACAATATATAGTTGCAAGATTAGCATTTCAATAATATATGACTAACTACGGAATCCTGGCTTAAAGGTTTAATCGGTGCTCAGAATTGGTGCTCAAGTATCTGATTGGTCAATATCAAATTCATTCTCCAAATTGACCAATTGGAACTCTTATTTGGAGCATAGAGTTCATTACTGAACACAGAGAAAGTTTTCATAGTTTTATAGTTTCGGGCCCAGGCTGTTTCCGCCATCGACTTGAAACGCAACAACTCGAACGGAGAAGCTCTGAATATTTGACCTCGATATGACGAAAAGTCTATGTTATCGTGCGAACTTCAGCTTGTCAACCTGAAATTTACCGCTACAACTAGAAATTATAAAGTCGACAAGTCCATGGCGGAAACAGGATTGCGTAACTAACCGCGTGCATCCTATCTGGGACTACTAATACGTATTAGTAGTCCAATATCCGATGTAAGTTTCAAATATTTAGGCACATAAATCACTTTGATGCTCATAATCAGCCATGTTACTTCTTTTTTCACTGTGCCTCCCTCTTGGTCACGAATTTATACTTGCATTTATTATATCATTTTAATGTGTTTTGTGTGTGGGATATTTCAGGATGCATATATATCATTGATATTCCCAAGGAGAATTATATTATTCAATCAGATGTATCCAATCCATTTTACTGCGCTACATTATGTACGGAATATGAGCAATTTGGTTTGTCAGTAAGTATTTTACATGAAATGTTAGTATGAGCTATAAAAAACACTCGGCACAGTTTGTTTGCTTGTTGTATGGTGTTTTACGCAGCTTTCAACAATGTTTCAGTTGATATCGCGGCGTAATTCACCAGTATAACTAATCCATTTTATCCTGAGACCAGCAAGTCAGTCTTAATCATATCCCTACAATCCTGATGGCCAAGCAAGCATCGCGATTACTACCATTTTTAAAGTATTTGGTATGACACGGGCGATTTTGAACCCCTGATGTCCCGCAACCGAGGCGGCCACTATATCATTACACCAACGAGGCGGTCCATTTCGATACAGATAAAGTTATGTCGATATTTTGTCAAATAGAAATAAGCCATTCCACGAAAAAACCAACATTATGGACTCTGCGTAATGTATCGACCCAATTCAGCCTAGGCTAATCCAGGCTGACACATTCCGTCACAGGAGGATAGAGGTAATGACTCCTGAAACAAAAAATCCACAGGAGGCGAAAAGTGTCTGTCCGGGTTAGCCTGCGCGGCATGCCTAGGCTGATCTGGTTCGATACTTTACGCAGTGTGAACCACATAGTCCTTTGACAGAGCCAATATCGCTTTAGAAACTCCATGATGAAACGGATGTTAACGCGTGTTTAGTTTAAAAACAAAAGTTTCTTCTCTGTAAATCAGATATTCTGCATCGATTATTAGATTTAACATACACAACAAAACCGAAATTAGTGTTTGTACATGTACCTCTCTTCCGAATGATACCTTTGTAAAATGTACTTGGTGTAATCGTTTCAGACATATAATAAGACGTTTAGCGTATGTATGTGTATACAGTTTATAAACTACAATCTGGCTCCAATAAATACAACCAGGCATGGGTGCAATATTACGTGTAAACCACCAAGTGACATTGTGTGTGGTCATGATGGTTTTGCGGCCGTATATAGAAAAGGTATGTATTTATAGGAGGTTATGAATGACACGGGCGCTGATCTTTTTTTGCAAATACTTAAGTGGTAAAGAATAATTGGTTTTACACAAAATACAACACCATAGAAATCATTATTATTTGTTCAATCCAATTTAACTGTCAAAGTCCAACGGCGAAGTCAGTGCTTTAGAACCAAGGGAAATCAATATGTAATCTTACTTCGCTCCTGCTGGAGTTTTTATTAACATGTCTATATTCATGTTTAGTTTTTAATGAAGTAACAAGACAAATGAAAGGAAACATTTATCGTAGACCTAAACAGAGATAGATCAGAATAGCCAATGTTTAAAATGCAGTTTACATTTCCCTGTGACGTATAGATATTAGTCTTTAGTGAAAGTGTTCAACGTGCTTCGATCAAAGTCTTTTTTTTTCTGGATATAGTTTTAGAGACCAACCCATCACTAACCAATAGAGGGGACGGAGGGGACTGTCTTTCCTATGGTTCCTACCAATTTAGTTGGCGAAATTGTCAAGTTTCTTCTATACCAGCATGTATTTCCGGTAAGTGCCTCCATTTTATTACAGTTTTGGCAAATATTCAAACCTTGTCAAAACCCTGGACATCGGTTCATATACACATAATGTATCGCGACCCTACATACTTGTTTAGGTGATATCTTTAATTTTGTATTATTTATTTTTCTCTCGGTACTGTGTACAATATTGCAGGGTACATGTAGTTGAAATGCCACTGGTGGAAGACGAATTAGTGTTGCATTGTCATAAACAATGTAGGTCAACATAGAAATAAAGTTCACAGATAAAGAACCCCTGTCGCCACGGAATGATACTGCATAAGCAAACGGTAGTAGTTATACATTAGATACAGAAGACTTACTGCAATAAAGTGGACAAATTCATTTTTTTCTGGCACAATTAAGATAAGTAAGCCAACCATGTTTCGAAATAATTTTGTATAGCTGAAATAAAATGCCGAGTGGAAGAGTTATCTTCCCATCCATTGACTTTAGTGGATTATACAATACTATAGGTAATTGCATCTGTATGGAAAAAGAATTGTGTAGGAAGTGTTCCTTCGGCTGAGTTGCCCGAGCTTGTTAGGCGGAACTCCGCCGAAGGAACGAGACCCAACACAATTGTTTCCCATAAACATGCAATAACCTTTATTGTACAATTTGATTTTGGCTATTTAAAATGTTTCGTTTTGTGTGTTTTAAGCACTAAACTATTTAAACAAAACACAATTGTTTTGAATTTAATAAATAAACATTAATGATCGTATGCACAATTATTGTATTTTCCGATGGTTACTAAGGTCGTGGAAAATATTAGTTAAGAAACCGACATTTGTGTTCCCCATTTAGTCTCGACTCGAAATTGAATCGTTGACAAAAGTATGTGTAACTCTTTTTCTAACAGTGGATTTCTTTCAGAATCGTGTATAATGTTATTCTGGTATTTACGCCTGTATATTTGTGTGCTTTATAACGATTTAAATGCCCATTTTGACCTCACAGTATGTTCAGTAAAGCGAACACACATCTTCTATTTTGCATTGAATAACTTCACAATGACAAGAATAATCAGAAGACCCACCATTAAAGAAAGCATTTGCTTATTCATCAGGTAATTCATTCAGTTGTTTATATTGGTCATGTGAAATTGAGATAAACGTATATAGATCGTCATCGACTATCAATCAAAGCACTGAAAGTGCTAACGGCCTGGGACTGCAGGAAGGTTGGAGAAGTAGGGGAAATGTGAAAGGAAATAACAATTGCAACTAATGTTTATGTATTTATTATTAAGAAGTTAACATATCATATCAAAAATAGTAAATATTATGAAACTACCAATTTGAAACAGGAGGACCTTATTGGCACTACATCGCTCACCTGAGTGCAAGAGTTCGCAAGTATACACATTTAAGACATGAAAAATCACAGGAAAATTTGACAGCAGGTTTAGGCATAATATTTTGAAGTTTCTGCCTTATTTTATTGAGAAATATGTCAATGTTAAATCAACTTCCATTAAGTAGAAATATATCTCTAAACCATGTACTAGACTGGGAGAATGTGTTTGATCAATGCAATATCATAAAGAAAATTATTCTGACAAAGATTCAAAATACAACCTCTAGTGTTATCAAGATTTTCCTTCATTTGGCCTAGTGACCTGTTTTTGCTTTATACTTGAACATGGACTAGATATCATCAATACAAACATTCTGACAAAGTTTCAAGCTGCTGAAGCAAAGAATGCAGCCTCCAGAATATTAACAAGATTTTCCTTCAATTTGGCCTAGTGACTTAGTTTTTATTCCGGCATGACCCATATTCGAACTTGGCTTAGATATCATTAAGATAAACATTATGATCACATTTTAAGAAATGTGGCTTCTACAGTGTTGGCAAGCTTTTCTTTCATTTTGGCCTGGTGACCTAGTTTCTGACCCAATATGACCCATATTCGAAATTGACTTATATATTATTAAGACAAACATTCTGACAATTTGACCTAGTGACCTACTTTTTAACCCAACATTACCCATATTCAAACTTGACCTACATATTATGAAGATAAAGTTTTATGGAGGTGAATGTTCTGATAAACTTTCATGAAGATCTGACGTAACATGGAGCCTGTAGAGTATTAACAAGGCAATTGTTGATGACGCACGTCACAGGACGGACGCCGGACACAATGTGATTAAAATAGCTCACTTTGAGCTCTTCGTGCACAGGCGAGCTAAAAATTAGAAAAGTATTGATAACAATCAACAGCCCATAGTGAACGAATTAATAGAAGAGAAGCGCATGAGCGCACATAAGCATACACTTGCAAAGAAACATAAACAAGGGGGTCATGCTAGCCCTAGATCGCTCAACTTAATTATGCAATGTGATTTATAATGCAAAACACATCAAGACAATTGTTCTGACAAAGATTCAAAATGCAACCTCCAGATCTTCCTTCATTTTGTGACCTATTTCTTTTTTTGTGTTACCTGATATGACCAATATTTTCTATCAATTTAGACTAGTGACCTAGTTCTTAACCCAATATAACCCATATTCGAACTTTGCCTAGATATATTTAAGACAAACATTCTGATAAAATGTGAAGATGCTTAAGCAAACAAGAGGGCCATGAGGCCCTGGAATGGCTCACCTGAGAATGGGCTATTTAAGACTTAACTCTTTCAGCGCCAATGTCAATATCATCCAGACAAACTTTCTGACAAATTGTTAAGCTGCTCAAGTCAAGAATGCGATCGCTATAGTGTTAACTATATTGCTCTACAATTTGGCCTTGTGACCTAATATTTGACCTGATATGACCCATATTCAAACCTGGCCTGAATATCATCAAGACAAACTTTCTGACAAAGTTTCAATCTGCTTAAGTTAAAAATGTGATCTCTATAGTGTTAACAAGATATTTCAACAATATGGCCTAGTGACCAAGTTTTTGATCTGACCAAACTCATATTCGAATTTAGCCTAGATATCATCAAGACAAATATTCTGACAAAGTTTCAACATGCTCAACAAAAGATATGGCTTCTAGAGTGTTAAGATTTTCCTTAAATTTAGCCTAGTGACCTAGTTTTGCCCGGACATGACTCATATTCATACTTGGTCTAGATATCACTAAGACAAAAAAGTTTCAACATGCTCAAAATTCAAATGCAGCTTTCAGAGCGTTAACAAGACTTTCCTTCAATTTGGCCTATTGACCAAGTTTTTTGGCCTAGATGTCACTAAGACAATCATTCTGACGAAGTTTCAAAAGGCTCAAGCCAAACATGCGTCTTCCAGAGTGTTAATAAGATTTTCATTTAATTTGGCCTAGTGACCTAGTTGTTGGCCCGACATGACCCAATTTTGAACTTGGCCTAAATTTGATGGAGATATATGTTTTGATAAACTTTCATGAAGATTAAATGCAAAATGCTGCCTCTGTAGTAATAACAAGCAAATGTTGACAACGAACGACGAACGACGGTTGACGGACAAAAGGCGATCACAAAAACTAACCTTGAGCACTTCGTGCTCTGGTGAGCTAAACATGCGGCTTCTACAGTGTTTACAAGATCATGACTAATATTCAAAATTGGCCTACATTTCATCAAGACAAACATTCTGATCAAGTTTCAACATGCTCAAGTTAGAAATGCAGCATCCAGAGTGTTAACAAGATTACCCTTCAATTTGGCGTAGTAACGTAGTTTCTGACCCAATATGACCACTATTCTAACTTGACCTAATTATCATGACAGAATTTCAAGCTGCTGAAGCAAAACATGCGGTCTCTAGAGTGTTAACAACATATTCCTTCAATGTGGCCTTGTGACCTAGTTTTTGACCCGGCATGGTCCATATTCAAACTTGGCCTAGATATCAATAAGACAAACATTCTAACGAGATCTTCCTTAAATTTGGTCTTGTTACCTAGTTTTTGAACAGACATGACCAATACTCGAACTTGGCCTATAGTCGGGAGTCCATCAGGGAAAAAGTCGCTTATTTTTTACGGTCCATGGCATGAGAGAGTAGAATTGTTTGAATACCATAATCGTGTTGCCCAATACAAGTTGTCTATGGTTCTGCCCCATGCCACCGACAACACCGTCTTTGAATGTCAAAAATTAGGTCAAAGGTCAAGTAAGTGCAGAATTTATTGAAACTCAAACCGTCTTACTGTATTAAGTATAACTATAAAACGCTAATATATATTGACTTGAATGTTTGATATATATGATCTATGAATATAGAGCTTTCTGGCAAACTGACCAAAAATGTCACTTTAAGTTAGGGTCAATGTCATGTTAAGGTCAAAAAGTGAAATATACCTGAACATTTCAGAATTGATGAAGGTTTTTCTTTTTATTTAGCATTTTTCATGTTCATATTGGTTTGTTAAGTTGTTACAAATCAACCACATGTATAAGCTTTGTTTTTAGCAAAATTTGGCACTTACATTTTATGTTAGTTACCATGGTAACCAAGACAACACACACAGTGGCTCCGGTTAGCTGATTTCATGACAACTATTTTAAATTTTTTTTAACTGTTAAACAATGACAAATGTCTTCTTTCGTGTGTAATAAGTCATATATATGAATGTGGAGCTTTCGATAGAACTGAACACTTAGGTCATTTAAGGTCAAGGTCGGTCAATGTATTTTCAAGGTCAAACACGGAAAATTACGCGAAAATATAGCATTTAAACTATGTTTTTATTTAGCAATGCTTGCGTTTGGAATGATTACAAATGACCTGGTAAAGACGTTTAATATATAAACTTTGGTCTATTAGAGAGGCTTGACAAATGCAATTGTGGATGTTGCCATGGTAATCAAGTAAACTAGGAGAGAGATCATGCTCTTGCAGAATTCATTGAAATCTCTTAGTAGTATAAATGTTCGCTAGTCTTATTTTTCGTTACATGTGTGTTTGTGAAAGGTACATGTACATTCAAACAAGTATAATGCATCTTGAAAGTTACTCCCCTTATTAAAATTATGTAATGTATAATAAAGCCGGTGCAAACAGCTGATGACATAGATACTGACAGATGGTTCCCTGAGACAGATGCTGAATGCGTAAATACCGATGTAGAGGACACTGGGTGGCTTTTATCGAGGCAGACTGATACGGAAGAGCAGAAGGTTCCAGCATGGAGAGCATTTAATGAATCAACGAGTCAAGTCAGTCCACCGATGACAACCATAGGAATGCTCCCAATCATGCAGATGACTTTGATACAATTACAACAGTTATCGATAGATTTGTAGCAAAAAATATCAAATTATGTGGGACAAACCTATACTGTGATCACTGGTGATCAACCTCTCTATGCCAAAGGAATTGAGCTTACATGGGCGAATCAAGAGATGTATAAAAACGTCATATTCCGACTTGGTGGCCATCATGTCTGTTTCAAATTTTTGAAAGCCATTGGTCAACACATGGAATCAGCCGGTCTTGATGATGTGTGGGTTGATGCTGGAGTGTATCCTCCCAACGTAACTGCAAATATGCTGGAAGGGAAGGCAAACTACAGAGCAGTACGTGCACATATCCAAACGTATGAGGCTTTGTGGCGGCTAAGGTGGACTCTGTTTAGATCCTGGTTAAATTAAACGGCCGGTGGTACTAGTACAGATGTTGAACAAATAGAAGCATCGTCTACAGAGCTGGTTAATGTCTTCAAAACGTCAAAGATAACTGGATATGACCAAAACGTAACGGATATGGCTGCAAAGTTACATGAAGCTATTCGGAATGTTAATTTGATCGGCCAGATGGAAGAATTCGACTCGCAACAAGCAGTATGTGTTTTGAAAAACATATATAGATATGGTTGTGATTCTGCTTCTATGTATCCGCGCGGAAAGAGAAGGGTACTAGAAGCTTCACCTTGAATATTTCGCCGCCATGTTGCCTTGGATGACAGCGTATGACCACTTAAACTATGCACGATGAGGATCAGTGTATTTAGCTGAGATGAAAGATCTGGAGAACAAAGCCCTAGAAGTTTACAGTGAGTTCATGGATAGCAATTTCGTTGCCAAGAGAAGTAACAATCATTTCCAGATTCCAACGGACCAAGCCACAGAGTGAATTAATAAACTCTGCAAGCTGAACAATGGACTCAGCAAGAGACAAGTTCTGCATAACTTGGGCGTTTCGCTTTAACACATCACAGAAGATGAGAGCTCTATATACAGTGGAGATGATGAAGATGAGTTCATGTCTACAAGGGCTGGAAATGATTGTTACTTCTCTTGGCAACGAAATTGCTATCCATGAACTCACTGTAAACTTCTAGGGCTTTGTTCTCCAGATCTTTCATCTCAGCTAAATACACCTAAAACACATTGACATACTAGACGTGATTTCTTGTAAAGGACATGGCTTACTTACAGAAGAAGACAATGATACAGATATTACAGATACCCGTGTTCAGCTACCAGTTAGTGAGTGTTCAAAATTAGTCTCTATTGCAACCAAAGATGTAGCAACGACCGAAATAAGCAATGATCTTGTAGGAGCAAGGGCTCATGGTACAGCACGTATACTATAAATGTCTTTAACCCCATGAAAAAGTTGAAATTGAAAACATTCGCCACGCTGTAACAACTGCCAGTAAAAAACAAAGCAAACCACAAAGGTAATAAAGACTGACAGAAAATTGATGCAACGACTCTTCAACGCTGCGAATGCTGGGAGAACTGTCGAAATAGCATCTGTTTTAAAACATGAGCCGTCTCCCATACTACTGTCGCTTGCAAAAGTTGGCGAAATTATGAAACCAACAGCCAAATCTGATCTGCTTGCAGTTCTAACTACTGACATTGCAGTTCGTGTCCAGGAAGAGCTTCCAGTGGCTACTTCGACAACGGCTATAGTGATTGATGGTCATGCATTGATTCAAGCATTAGGTAAACCAGATGGATGCGTTACATTTGGAGAGTATGCAGACGGGTTTGTCCAGTGTGTATTGAAATATGTCAACACATCTACACGAAGAATCGACAGATACATAGGAAAAGCATCAATAAAGGCAAGTTCAAAAAGCAAGCGATCCGGCAAACGACGACCAATTCGTAGAATGATTACTGGTCCAGATGTACCCCTGCCACAATCATGGGATAACTTCTTAACAATGAGTGAGAACAAAGCTGATATCGCTAGACTCCTTTCCAAAAGAAATGCTACCGAGAGACCCTGTCACAGGAGGAGGTTACAAGAATGTACTGAAAACTTCTTCCAACAGACGTGAAGTGCCCCATCTATCATCAAACCACGAAGAGGCAAATATGAGGATCATTCTACATTCATTAGATGCTGCAGGAGAAGTTTATGACAGAAAACTTATCAAATGTCAAGATACTGATGTACTGCTCCTACTGATATACCATCTTGGCCATTTACACATTGAAGTATGGATGATGGCTGGGACCTCCAAGAAAACGAAACTGTACCCTGTGCATAGTATTTTTTAGTGTTTCATGCTTTGACAGGATGTGACACAACCTCCGCATTTATTGGTATTAGTAAGAAGACATGTTGGAAGAATTATGTAACATGCCCTGACCTTCTATCGGATGTTGGAAGAAACCGCCAGTCAGATAAGGCAGAGACGTTTGTATGCTTACTGTATGGGATCCATGAAAACTCCGTTGAAGATGAAAGATATTCACTATTTTTTAAGGCTAAGAAAACGCTTGAAATGCTCCCGCCAACAACTGATGCACTTGAACTACACATTGCAAGAGCAAATTATCAAGCAGGCATATGGATCAGAGCTGATATAGCGATTATGGATACAGAAGTCAGGCCTGTAGATACAAACGCATGGCAAGATGGTACTGATGGATTAGAAGTTGTCTGGAAACGGTTACCAACTCTACCTGATGCTTGCATTGAACTAACAAGTTGTGGATGTAAAACCAAGTGTAAATCTATCCGCTGTAAATGCTTCAAAGCATTATTTAAATGTACACCAGCATGTGGTTGTGATGGCGTCAACTGCGCTTATCCAATGGACGATTGATTATATGAACTATAAACGTTTATATAAGGAGTTCGAAGCTATCTACATTAGAAGCTTTATTTAACTGTTAAATAACACAATCTTAACTGTTCACTTAAGTTTTGTTCAACAGCAAACAACATAATACACATGTCTGATAGTGTTCTAGTATGTATGATGTGTATCATTTTCTTACATTAATACACACTTTTAAAATTAACTTAAAGTTACTTTTTTTTGCACTTATATGACGTTTGACCTACTTTACTGTAATCGATCCATGTAAAAAACCAATACTTGAAATTAAAAAAAGATAAAACAATATGTTAGAGGTATATACGTGTGAACTGTTTATTTTAACAGCATTTAAATCTTTTGAGATTTCGGTGTAAATTTACCTCACCCGCATTTAGCAGTAATTGTGCACGTAAATAATAATATGAAAATTAATAAGTATATGTATACTGATAGCAGAATGTCTCACCTTTAATTTGGTACCATGTGGTTCTTTAAATAACAATAAATGACGAAGATATGGCAAAACTATCGTCCATAAATGTTAATTTTTAACAAAATTTCGCCATTTTTAGGACGTTCTCATTAATATTCATGAGTATGCAAATGAATTAATTTGCATAAAGTAAGTATCAATAAAAGGTCAATGCTTATGCTTCATTTTGATACCAGTTGGCTTATTTTAAACCAAAAACTGACAAAGATATAATGTTTTTTTAAGTGTCATGTAAGAAAAATGCACTCAGTTGACCTTTGACCTAAATCTGAGCATATGGGGCAAAATCTTGGGTGGCATGGGGCAGTTTCAGTATCAAAGTTAACATATATAGCATGCATGCCAACTTCTACTCTCCGATGCCATGGCTCGTCATATTTTCCTCTTATGGACTCCTGACTACTACACATCATCAAGACAATCATTCTGATCCAGTTCTAACATGCTCAATTTCTAAATGCAGCCTCCAGAGTGTAAACAAGATTTCCCTTCAATTTGGCCTAGTGACCTAGTTTCTGACCCAATATGATCCATATTTGAACATGACCTAGATATCATTAAGACAAACATTTTTACGAGAATGCCGTTGATACCTCCACAGCGCTTGCGGGCATCTGCACATCGCGATCGGTCGCCCGGTTGAGAGAGAGGTTGGCGTTTGCACGCTACCTCTACAACTTAGTTCTCTGTGCATTGGTGGCTGAAGAGGTGAGGCATGGTGTCATTCACTTCACTGCCACTCTCCCTCTCTTGTTGGTACTGCTCTCTCCTTTTCATTCAGTCCTCCCTTCTTTTCTATGGCATCTTGTAGTACTGTTACTCTGACACTTTTGTGATAAACTGTGTGTTAACTTGTTAACTACTGTAAAGTGCGCGACTGGATAATCTGGTGAATGATGCGATGAGCCGCCTTATACCTTGCGAGCCACAGTGGGTGGTCGGCCCGGCGCTCGCCCGATATGTGTGATGCCCGGCCGGATATCGGCCTGGCATCAACCGAATAATGTGCGATTAGGATTAACTCGATGCCCGCGAAGAGTCCCAAAGGGTTCCGGCCGAAAATGCATAGAAATCCGCCGTACACATATCGCAAGGTAATAAGTGATACTAGGTATACTACATTTTTAATTTATAAATATGCTTTTGAAAACAGTATAAATCTGCAATAGAAGACTTTTGAAAACATAAAGGTTGATATCCATATCTCTATGTGCAGACATAAGGCATTTCTCTTCGCCATTGCTGATCTTTAGTCGGACTTCGCGGGGCCAAAAGTTGAATTTCCTTATTCGAACTCGCATATTGTCACCAAAAATGATATCGCTTTCCAACGAATTGTGTGGACATTCGGATCACATTCATTAATCAAGTCGTCAATGGTTGACTGGTCGGTAAGATAAGGGTGATACACCACCCTATTTATTACTCCAGCACTCGGTTCACACTTGGAGTGTATCGTCCGATGGCCGACACTGCATTTGTCACGCGACTTCCTTGTTTACCGTTTATTTTTCGTCGCACGCCCCGGTAAATCCGCCAATGCATTTATCATGCGACTTCTTTGTTAAAAATGCGTTGTAGGATGTTAACAGCAATTAGCAGGCTGCCAACCCCGAAAAAATGGTATTACGACTATGACCAGGGCCTAAAGCCCTAGACCAAAAACAACTATAGCGTATGGAAACATTTGTAGCAAGTCTTTGTATACCGGTCATTGAAATTAACGTCACATTATTACGTCAGAAACTACGTATGTATTTACACAGCGCTAGCGATATTAAAAGACCGTAATGGGTTTGTGTATGCCTATCGTTTTTTCACTGCATGTCATGTACGAACGATGTACAAAACATTTAGAGCTGGTCTCTAAACTCATCAAGGGTTGGATGGGAGCACACTGTAACCTTACTGTATGGAAATATTTCCGTCCTTAGCAGCTCGTGAACAATATTTGAGGGCAAAAATCTCATTGGTTGTTATATCAAAGCTAGCTATATCGACAGATACTGCATCTTTTTTTCACATGGAAAATAGAAGGAACACTATCAAAGTACACACTAGTATTACGCCTAGAACGAAATTCCCACTCACAAACATATATAGTATTTAATAATGCAAGGAAAATGTCATCTTAGTTGTAGGGAGAGACAATACTTTTTTTCTTTTAATATTTCTTACAAGCCAGACAACTTCATTACACAACAGCTAAGGCGTTTAATTATTCCAGCTTAGACATCTGACATAAGGTCCCGGTACCACTAGGGACAATTACAACTTTATTTCAAGTGATAATTGGGAAAGAGACCATCGAAAATAATGATACTTTAATGAAGGATGTGTACTAATAAAACAAAACGACAGTTATTTTTTTTTTTAAATATTTCACCTTTTATTTACGTATTTTGCTACCCTCATTATATTCAAACAAATTATAAATCAGTTCATTGTAGTGATGTTAACGTACATATATCCATATTCAGATTTTAAATAACACTTACTCCTTGACATATTTACAATGATAATGGGTTTTTTCAGTTCAAAATGCGACAAGAGACGATACGTACATAGTACCGCTGCCCTGGTCAAAAGCGGTGGCAAACTGTTTCCAGTATGACCGATATCCAATCCCACTTCGCACTTCCATTCAAAAAGATAACAATGACGGCGGATCGTGGTCAGGAATCATACGTGGGAAGACTATTTTAAGTATGAGCTGTAATTGTTGCAATATCACATTTTTAATAGCCCTTTCCCTCAAACAAGAAATCTGCAGCAGACGACTTTGAACATATATTGTCAAAAAATAGAAAATCTCTATAATTGAATAAATAACCAATGCCTAAAAGTGGAAAACATTGTGGCAACAGGAGGAATTGCTCATCATGAGCTGTTTCTTCTTTTGCCACAATGTTTTCAAAAGTCGTCTGCTTCAGAGGCGTCAGAAAGTGTCTAGGGAAAGGTTAGGACGGTAGACACCGAGTCGCATTTAGTTTTAACTTATTTATTTTACATCGATTGCGAAACAAGCATTAAACTTATATTATTAAAGCTAGACGTCTGCTTCCTAGAGACAAAACAAGTAATCGCGCCATTTTCGTGTACAAATCCTACATTTGGTACATGTACTAGAGGCCGATGCTCTACCACTGCCTTCGTCTATACGTTGGTTTTTGGACTGATTTCGAGATGAATTCCAAAGAAATTTATCATTTAATTTTACTCAATATTGCATATCCATTGTTCATAATTATCATTATTGAATTTGTGACAGTTTGTGTGGATAAGCACTTATTTATACGAACCTGATATATTTTCATATTTAAATGTATGTGTGCTACATGTGTTGTTATTGTATGAGCAATTCATGTTAACTTGTTGCCAGATATGATAATCCACGAGGCGTTTATTGTCTTATGACCCCTGCAAAGTTAATGATAATTTATAGGTATATCACGAAAGCATACGGAGATTGGCAAATGTATTGCTTACGAGAGCAGATGGGCTAGTAGATATTTAAAATCTCATCTGATGATCGAAATGCTTTGGTATAATTGAGTTTGTGCCAGTTTGTAGGAACACAAAATAAATCGTAAAGGCAAGGCATTAACGTGTTTTCCCAATTTTGTTTCAGCCATATCAGAAAGAGAATTCTGCTCCAGTTCGTTACGTGAATACGGTTACATCAGCATGGATGAGGATCAGTTATATCTTGACTTCAGGAACGACACTACCAGATTCCACAGAACATTGTGCAATAGTACGGTTCAGAAAATAACAACAGAACCAGGTGATTACAAACAAACAACTCATACTACCAGATTTGACAGAACATTGTGTAATAGTACGGTTGGGAAAATAACAACAGAAGCTGGTGATTACAAACAAACAACTGGCACTACAAAATTCCACATAATGTTGTCTCATAGTACGGTTGAGAAAATAACGACAGAACCAGTTGATAACAAACAAACAACTGGTATTGCATTTTTATTTTCCGTTATGTGAATTTTGATATTGAACTTCTATGTATTGAACCTAATTGGTGCCATGTCTGTTAAAGTCATGTCTTTATCTAAGCCATTTAAAGGACACAATAAGTTCATATTTTGGTTATAAAATAAATAAAATGTCCTTAAATTGTATTCTGGTAATATTAAACTATTCTAAATTTCACCAAGTGGATTCTCTTTTTAAAAATACAGTTTCATATACAGGCATTAATCTACATGAGAGCTACTTTGTCAATATTTGTTAAGTCAAAATGCTTGGTAAAAATTACAATTCGACATTTCTGAACAGTGTTGGGTCATACAACCTAGTCCATCTGATCAGTCTTATCAGAATGTACACGAACGCCTGTTTCGGAGTCCGTTGATCGTAGACTGGAAGCCAATGACCATGAAGCACATGACCAGGATATTACTTCACATATGCAGTTATATATATCATGTTGAAGCACCATGTTTTAAGGGAATAGTCATTTTTAAAAAAAATAAAGCGCTTTTATCATATTTAATTTATAGATGATCTATCATCAGCTTACACGTTTGTAAGAAAAAACAACAATGCCTAAAATCGTGAGATTGTTCCCTTTAAGCTTTTGGACAAAAAGAACCGCGGCTGCTTTACTTAAAGTATGAAAAGTATATTACAGTGATTTCAACAATTGTACAGTTATGTCAAGGGGACACATTCATGAGTTATCAATACTCGGCACAATACACATGGTGACGTCTGACTAATTTAGACTTTATTCTCTGTTCCAGGTAAGGTCGATCATGAAGATTCACATACGGCGAAGGCTAGTGATACAACAAACGATGGTAAATAGATTGACATGTCTCTGAAAATACACCACATATTTACTATCATTAACTCACGAAAATGTTACATAGAAACAGTTTAAAAACATTCTGGTTCCATGACTCACTCAATAAACACACATACAATTACGGAATCACTGTTAGTCGTCACTATATGTATAACTGCCGTTACTATTAACAGGGGAAATCACTGAATGTTATATTATTCAGTATATCATTTATTTGTTCCCTTTGGTCATGAATGATACGTTTTAAATGTTTGTTACCTCGCCATATTATTAACATAATTCTGGCGTAGAACAACATAAATAATTGTAGTGTAGTGGGTTTTTAAATCATTGCTTTATTTTAAGAATGGGATTCTCCAAATAGTTCCATGTCATTGTCATGTTATCAATTTCCAATGAACACAGTATCTTTTAGTCACGTGGTCGGTTTTAAACCAATCGAAACGAGGGATACAAATTACTTTTGAACCAACTGAAATTATTGGTCAAATAGTTCACATTGTTCAAGGTAAGGTCGAACTTGAATAGTTACATTGGGCTTATGCTAGTGGTACAACAGTGGATGGTAAATCTTTTTACCTCACTGTAAAAATACACCATATCTTGGCTAACACACAAACATGTTACAAAAATTACAAGTTAACTTTCAATTATTTGAAAAACATGGATGGTACTCTTGTGAGTTTCAAATTGTAAACAATAATTCTTGATAATATATGTCAATTAAAGGTATTACAATGTATAAAACATTTTTTCATTATTTACTCTTTGTTATAATGTATGTTGGGCTATTTTCGACTCCTCTCAATAATAGTATTTATTCTAAGGGTAAGGTCAAATAA
This sequence comes from Serripes groenlandicus, assembly GCA_031761405.1. NCBI lineage: Eukaryota > Metazoa > Mollusca > Bivalvia > Cardiida > Cardiidae > Serripes > Serripes groenlandicus. The sequence goes on along the minus strand of JASEVX010000001.1, from coordinate 30,704,748 downwards.
CATCATATGATATGTTATATTTCTAATTCTTTATATTTATCTATGATCCAATTTATTGTTTATGTTTTAAGTTGGAGTTTATGCAGGCGTTATCGTTGCTTTGGTAGTCGTTGTTATGGCAGCATCTGGGGGATTCTGTTATTGGAATAGAAGGTAATTACTTCACTTCATTTTTCAAATAATATAGACAAAATAGGTACATTTCTGATCAATTTATAGTCGTATGGGATGATGAATTCATAATTGTTCACCAAAGTCTGGGGGTAAACTTTGGAACATTTGACTGTATTCCAGACGAATTGAATACACTGTTTTACTTCCAGGGGTTGTGAGTTAGAACCCCAGCTCGGCTAAATTCTTTCCGACGTTTGGCAAAGGCACTGTTAATCATCATTTGTCGTCCACAAATGGGCTTACATTCTATGTAAAAAAGCAGCCAGTTGCTTTGAAAGTCTGGTATGTTGAGTGCTGGTATGAGAAAGCAAAGAAACACATGGGTTAATGAACTAGCAGCCGTGATATGACTGGACATATTTTGAAACGGCCTTTTATCCAAATTAACAAATCAATCAATTACATTTCCTTTCAAACTAACATGGGCTTCTGAATGACTTGCAGCTAGTCTATTTAAATATATCATGTCAGTATAGTGTTATATTCTCGTTAATATTTAGAAAACATTGTCATAAGAAACGATGCGAAAGACATAAACACGCAAGCAATGCAGATCAACAATGATCGAAGAGGTTGACAACCCTAACCTACAACCATTTAAATATATGATGTCAAATTGTCAATACATAGTTATTTTCCCTTTTCTATTCAGAAAGAATTATCACAAGAAACGTGGCGAAAGACATAATCGAGAAAACAATGGAGACCAACACATATCAATAAGCTTGGCAAACGTAACGTACAACGAAGATACACATATAGCGATATTAGCGGGTGCTGGAAGAAATGTTAACACACCTAGTAAAGAGAGTGAAGACACTGTTGATACATGTGCACCAGATTCACACTATTCCATACTAGAAAAGGTACATAATATAAGCCACGCGCCAGGGGAAGACTGTAAAGACACTGTTGATTCAAGTTTGTCAGATCCACAATATTCTGTACCTGAGAAGAGACGAGATAACAGGCAAGTTGCATGTACAGGGAGTAAGGATGGCGCTGACGACGATAATTATAACGTGATAGAAGTTGATACAACACCAATGGAAGATGAAGGATATGGCTCGAAACATCACACGAACAATAATGATAACACATCAACGTTTCTAATGTCTGACAAAAGACAGATTAAGACAGACAATTGTGATTCTGATAAAATAAAACAAGGGGAAAGCAGTGACATGCCTGATGATTATGATAGCATAAATCAAGGGGAAAGAAATGACATGCCTGATGTTTATGATAACGTGAATCAACGGGAAACTAATGGCATGCATGAGGATTATGATAGAATACATCCAGATAAAAGTAACGGCACACTTTCAGATGATTACGATCATATTGGACCGACAGGTCATAGGAGTGAAAACGTGGAACATTATGATACTGTTTCAGCTGTAAAAAATAACATGTCTGAAGGTACATATGATACTACTGCAAATGTTAACAAGATTTCAGAAACTGATGCGAGTAATGAACACTACGATTCTACTTCGGGACATCAACATGACAGGTGTCATGGTGTATATGACACAACGGTAAACATTAGAATGGGAGATAATGATGGACATTACAATACTACTTCAGAATTGAAATATAACACTCGAAGTGATACATATGACACAACGGTCAACATAAAGATGGATGCTAATGAGGGTCATTATGACACCGCTTCGGAATATCAAAAAAACGTTTCCGGGCATGATAATACAAATACATATGATACTGCGGCAAATATTATGTAAACCTCTGTAGATATTGACGAAGAGTACTCGCATTTACTTAATCAAATCTTCGACGATCTCTTTGTTTTTTGTTTTTTTTAAATTTGGAGTAACAATATTTAACGTTAGCATTGCAGGTAACCTGTATCAAAGTCAACCTAGCGGATGTTATATTACGAACTATAGCGAACCAGGATAATGCAAAACTGATCGGTATTTTAGTTTAGTTGAAGTAAATTGTTGAATATACTTTTTATCACAATACATTATCCCAATGCATTGTATCAGATTTAGCTTAGACATATAGTGTACATAATCGCTCAAGTTATATAAGTTGCCTGTAACATATCCTTTCATTGGTCTTCATCTAAGTGTTACCATTGATATTGACTCGAAGGGTGGTATTATGTTATGACCCTGGGTGTCATCCGTCAGTAAGCAAGCTAGAGCATGTAACTCCTGCTATATTCTGCAGGGGATTGCAATACAACTTCTTAAGATGACCAGCATTATAAAGTGTAGGAGTGCGGAATATATTTTTGCATCAAGATAATATAAGACTTGTCGGAGTTATTTGCCCTTGCTTTCAGATGAAATGTATCTACATGTCGTACGCACCGTCTCGATGATGTAGTGTAAGAACGTCTGTCTCGGGTGCGAGAGGTCGCGGGTTCGATCCCCGGCCACGTGATACCAATGACTTGAAAAGTTATTGTAACGGCTTTTCCTCTTTGGCGCTCAATAGTGCAGGCTTAGCATTACGACTAAGTTGCCATTGTAAGGATAAATGAACCGACAATACTGCTAACTTACCCAGGAAGCGCCCTGATATAACTAAATAATTGCTGAAGCTGCGTAAAACACCATACAAACTAACACATAAGCTAGTAGTACGCCTGTGCAGGTACCTGCCCGTACACTTTTCGATTGATTAAATTGGTAATTTCTACAAAACATCACATTGAAATGTATCAGTTTGTAACTTGTTTTTCCATGTCAGGACGTTCATCATAAAACTGATCACTGATGTATGTAAGGGATGGTTTATTCCACACAATATCTCTCTTTTTAATAAACCTAACCCTATTGGGACGAACTCTTTCGGTTACCCTAAACATACAGTTAAAGGGTCCAAAGAGGATTTTAGAACTTGTAAAACGCCCCTTATTGTCTGTAACTTTATGTGGCATATGAGTGCTAGAGGTCCAATAGTTGTTGTTACATTAATAATTTATTTGCTATATTTTGGTGTATAAAATGAGGTAAAAAATAAGTCTATTTTGCTTGTAGATACATTCCGAGAGTGAACTAATTAATGACTCTTAAATTGACTATTATAGTCTATGTATAAGATCTCGCAAAAATGTATACAAATGAACCTGAGTTAACAATGCACATAACACGACCGATAATCTTAAAACTTCCTACCCAATATGATTAAATTGACTTTAGAAGATAAATTGATTTTGTGCAATGTATATTTTTAAATAAATTTCATTACGAAATACCTTTCCAGCTTGCTATTATAGAGATACCCTTGCATACCATGCGCCGCTCTTCGGATACGAGAAATCTTAAAGCCAAGACCGGTAACCGAGTACGAAATTATGTCCGAATTCGAACATGAGTTTATTCCCTTGGTAGATTCCGAAAGGTACATTTTGGAATATATTTTGAAATATGCTTTTGTAACAAAATATGTTCAAAGTCGTCTGCTGCATAATTTTCGTATGAGGGAAAGGGTTAACGTGTGAACATAATATGTGTGTACTTCTCCTATTGGCGTGTGGAGTACTGCCCAGATAATCCGCTTCATGAACTCTGATTTAGACTTGCCTTAATAGCAGAAACTATCGGATTGCAATGGGTTGTCCTGTGACAAAGTGCACGCAACCTCAATAAGTTGTCATTGTTTCTCCCAGCTAGTGTTGGTAATATTTATTTTTTAACAAAAGACGACTATGGAAAAAAATGAAATGTCTGTGTAAATTCAACTGTCGCATTACAAGGACACTTTACATAGATCTATATGTATAATTATTGTGTTTACTCACCTTTCAGTCACGTGAAGTAATCTAAATACGGAGAATATCAGGTACTCAGTTATTTTAGTGGTGCCTTATCACCACCTGTTTACTGGTGATACGTAATGTTGATACCCAGCTACCATATAAAGAACCGATGTTTCTAAAAGCGTCGGTTGTATCTGAACTTGTACCAAAACCGTCACCCGCGGGCCACGCCATTGAATAAACATACCTAGTAGATATCGAGATCGGCGATGATCCAGAACAGCATGTTCCTCAACTATGCATTCTCCGGATTGTAAATGATCGCCACGTAGTCTTGTATATAAAGTATCAAGAATGCAGGGCGGTAAAAAACCGAATGCCCTTCAAGAATGACGTACCGGTGTGTCGTTTACCCGTGGATCGGTTCATTTTTTATCACGACCGATAGTACAAACACTCCAGATTAATCGTGGTGGTTCATCTCATAAGTGATTTGTACTTTTAAATTACAAATGAACCAACATCAATCTTGATGAAGAAACGTGTTTGTACGCGATATAAAAAAATTCGTTCATAATTTTCAAATACCGACTTGCTAGATTGGCCGAAATATTACGGATTCAGAAGTTGTTGCGATAGATTTAATTGCAAAAGTCAAATAGCGCAATCTTGCAGTCAGATCATGATCCAACGTTAGGACATTTGCGTCAATGTGTATACAAATAATCCTGCACCACAGTGAAGTACAATCTGGTTCTACACTAGTCGGGCAACAGTCACAGAGGGTTCAAGAAACTTGAATCACATCATTGCACCAATCGCGATGCTGTTCCCGTAATCATGAGCGACAAGAAGGGAACCCACTTACTCCAATTCGTTAAGTCTTTGGCATGACTGGAACGGGAATCGAACCCTGTTCTCCCGCTTGTAGAGAATATGTAGTAAACAACAATAAGAAGGCGGTGAAAGTCTCTGATCCGAATAGTTCTAGATTGTTCACACGTCTAAGGGTCTGTTACGGTGTGACTCGCTTCAAATATCCAGTTTATAGTAGTTGTCTCACGATATTTTTGGTCAAAATTTCCAATCAACAAAACGTATTCCAAGAATAACTCTTGAATTAAAGCTAAGAAAAATCAATGTTGATTTGATTTCAATTAACTAGTATTTAAATGCGACATTATCCGCTGAGTTAACTTACTCAGGTAAGCTTTCGTTACTTAGGTCGACTCGGGTATGTGTTAAACACCGAACGGTAAAGTGTTTTACAACTTGTTTAACCGGTTCCATTTTTCATCAACCAAGTCTTCCGCCATGTTGCCAGACTGAAGTGTACTAGTTTTCAGATGAGTTACCCGATATTACCTAACTCTTGGGGTAAGGCGACATCCGGTTAACCAGAGTATGCTGTCTCTTTATTTGGCGGCCATCTTGAGAAAAAAAATGGCCGCCATCTTAAATTTTCAATTGGCCAATCAACTTCAGCAGGCTTTAAAACATAGGAATTCACACCTAGATCATGCAAATCGGGCAACTACAAATACTTTTTAGCAAAATGTGATCTTCGGGCGGCCTTCTTAGAAATGGCCGCCATCTTGGATTTTCAATTGGCCAATCGGGCAGATTTGATTAGTATCACTTGGAGAACAAGTTTGCCAAGTTTGTTGCCTGTTTCATCATTTGCACGATTCCTCTAAAAAAATGATGTTATACACAACTTGTTCTCTTGTTTAAACGAACGTCACTCGAGCCAACTCGGGTCAACGCGTGTTGACTCGGGTTGAATGCCGAACGCAGTCAAATGCGGTCATAAGCCAATATAGGCGGCGCCCTTTGGAAATGTAGCAAACAAAAGGCTATAGATTCAACATTTTTGGGGGCAAACCGGTTAACCTTTCAAACCTAGAGTGTAGTTAAATTCATTTGGTAGTTATGTATATTGATTCCAAACATCAAGTTGTAATGGTAGGTGACAAATCTAATTGCCATTGTTGTCTCATGCCAGACGTACACTTTACTATAGTAGGCCGGGTACCAGACTACAACATAATATGAGCCCGTTCATGGTAAAAGATACATGTTGACCCTTTGAGTTCTGTGTAGAACCAGAAGAAGATGTACACATTTAATATAGTACGCCGGGTACCCGACTACAATGTTATATGAGCCCGTTCATGGTAAAAGGTACACGTTGTAACCTGTGTAGAACCAGGTCTACACATTTCACATATTACTATAATAAGCTAATTAAGAAAGTGATGTCAATTTGTGTCGATCGTTTTACTACCTAGCAGATGAAGGTCTACAGGCTGATATAAACCTACACTGTTCAGAAAGGCCAGCTTGTGCATTTTCCCACGAACGTGCTCTTTAACAAGTACATATTACTTCACAGTTATATTGATACATTCACATTTTAAACAACATGTATTTGTTCATATATTCTTTTTTACAATTATTTTAATCAATTTCAATATAATTAGTTTTTATACCAAAATCGTGAAACAGTTCAATGGTTATATGGTGTTATACGCAGCTTTGAACATTATTCCAGTTATAGAACGGCGTTTCCTGCGTTAGTTACCACTGTTCCTTTTTCCTGACACGAGCGAGTCAGTCGTAATACTTACCCCCATAAACCTGAGCGCCAAGGAGGGAAAGCCATTACTACATTTTGAAAGTCTTTGGTGTAACCTGACCGGGAATCAAACCCACGGCATCCCGCACCAGATGCGGACGCTCTACCACTACACAACGGAAAGGATAGCCTTGTGTCGTCATTGACTATCAGACATCCATTAGTTGAGCTCGTCCATGCGAAAAGGTACTAGTTAGCCTTTTTGAATGGTAACCAAGATCTGCACTGTTCACATATAAACCGTTCCGCGAGAAAACCAACACTATGGCCTCTGCGTAATGTATCGATCCAGATCAGCCTGCGCAGACTGATCCGGGCCGCCACATTCCTTCTCAGGGGGATAGAGGTATAGAGTAATGATTCCCGAAACAGAAAATCCACAGGAGGCGAAAAGTGTCTATCCGGGTAAGCCTGCGCAGAATGCATATGCTGATCCGGGTCGATACTTTACGCAGAGTCCACAATGTTGATTTTCTCGTGGGACGGCTCATATCATCTGCGTAATGTATCGACCAGATCAGCCTGCGCTGTCCGCGCAGACTGATCCGGGCCGACACATTCCGTCTTAGGGGGAAAGATGTAATTATTCCCGAAACAGAAAATCCACAGGAGGCGAAAAGTGTCTATCCGGGTAAGCCTGCGCGGAATGATTATGCTGATCCGGGTCGATACTTTACGCAGAGTCCACAATGTTGGTTTTCTCGCGGGACGGCTCATATTACTTATATAATCGCGTTATAAACTACTGTACATTCATAGAGTGTATAATCTGATAAGACGGAGCAGATGTACATGCTGATCTGAAACCGCACTGTTCAGAGCTGAAAACATGTACCTTTTTCTGGCGGACGCGCTAAATTATAACCTTCGATATCGTGTTAAGTAACCAAATAAAGACGTGACATAACACCCACGATAATCAGTCAGAGGTTTAAGTGTACTTTAAAGTTACTATCCGTTAATAACACACCACACGTGAAGTCTAACACAGTCGTACACAGAAGGGTCAACTTATCCACATCGCGTTCGAATCTCAATTGTTGCGGAATCTTCGATAATGGGTTGGTTTATCACCGCGTTCTGTTTAGTGTTTCCTACGATATCGATGTGTTCTCCTGTTGGAAATGTAGGAGCGAAAATCACATTTTCGAATTGTGGTAAGTTTTGATTATTTATCTTATCATTGTCTTACTGTATGTAATGTCTCGTCTCAAATATTTCGTAAGTCGAAGTGCTATCTATAATAATAAGGTCGTTCAGTGTAACGCTTACTACTGACTGAAATGAAGTAACGTAATCCGTGTTCAAATTATATTTATTTATTTATTTATTTATTTATTGGGGTTTTACGCCGCTTTCAACATTATTTCAGTTATATCACGGCGACGGTTCACTTATTCATGATCCCTGGGTAAACACACCACCATGACCGTAGTGCCGCGATTGGGTATCGAACCCGGGACACCCGGTTTCGAAATCCCCGACGCTAACCACTGGACCACAGCGAATTCCTCAAATTAGATTTAAACTAGACTTGATGTACACGCGATTAAAATGAATTGGGTAGTCACACATTGAATTGTTAAGTTTTACGCTTATATATATATAATTTAATTGATTGATCATTGATTGATCATTGATTGATTGTCTGGTCTTCTACGCGGCTTTCAACATTATTTTTTTCAGTTATATCACGGCGTTCCCTTGGTAAGTTACCCGGCCGGGTAGCTCAATTGGTAGCGTATCTGACTCGTGATCTGGAGGTCACGGGTTCGATACCCGGTTGCGGCGACATTCTTTTGGGCGATGTTTTCCATTGCCTCTCACCTCTGATCTATGTGAGAAAGTAGTCAGTGGCTTCGAAAGAATGTTGTGTAAGTACTGGTGTGGGAAAGCCAGGAAAACATGGGTAGGTGCACTGACCGCCGTGATATGACCAAAGCTGTTGAAAGCGGCGTTAAACTTCAAACAAACAAACAAATCCCTTGGTAAGTTACCAGTACTACTGGTCCATTTATACTTACACAAGCCAGTCAGTCGTACGGTAAAAATAACCCCGCAACCCTAAGCCATTACTACAATTTTAAAGTATTTAGTATGACCCGGTCGGTGATCGAACCCGCGACCTCCTGCATTCGAGGCGGACGCTCTACATCGACCTCCCGCCATCGAGGCAGTAATAAATTGACGTAATCTGCTAATTTATTGTTTTTCAATGCGTTTCTGAAATCTGTCAATTCTGAGATATTTTCGTATTCCATCAGTTTTTATCACTAAAGACACTGGTTATCTATATTTGAGCCGTTCCACGAGAAAACCAACATTATGGACTGCGAAATGTATCTACTCAGATCAGACTGCGCATTCCGCATGCTAATCCGGGCCGACACGTCTCAGGGGGATAGAGTAATGATTCCTGAATTAGAAAATCCACAGGAGGCAAAAAGTGTCTGTCCGGATTGGCCTACGGGGCATTCTTAGGCTGATCCGGATCGATGCTTTACGCAGTCCATAACGTTGGTTTTCTCGCGGGACGGCTCATTTCTTGTTAAATGTTATTGTCAACAAATGTATTACAGAGTTTCCAAGTGTATTCAAGTACTACTGGTGATTCCATTATTCTGTCGTTTTATATCATTCATATATATACCAAAACTCTGACTAGCAAATAACAACACATTTTAATTACTAGTACAAACAACAGTGTTTATTGTCAGTCTTTTTTTCTTTTTTGAAGTGATTTAATGTATTATTTGGGCCAAATTATTCAAAAGTTGTTTATCTTGTGCTGATCAAAAGAGATGGAATTTAAGCAAACTGGGAGTTATCAGAGACCTTAAATAACATGCTATTTTTAAAAGGTCTCTGCCTATTGATAGTCTACCTATTCCGACGTATAAATATGCAGCAGAAAATATCCAGGCAAACATATAGAAATTCTCCATAAAAGATGGTTTTATTGTTAAACAAAGTTGTAAACTCATAATAAGTAATGTATCCCTTTTCCTCAAAGTTTTCAAAAGTACTCTGCTGTAGAGGTGCCAGAAAGCGTCTGTGAAATGGTTAGAATAGATAATGACATCTTCTGACTAACAGATCGTCCGTTATTATCTTCATAATACTTATGTTGTGTGACGTTAAACTATGCATAATTTAAGCAGAGCTCTAGATAAGGAGCGTTTTGCCTGTTCTAAAATCCTAATGTTATTCACTAACCCTATGTTGTGGGTACTCAAAAGAATCGTCTCATTGAGACGATTCTTTTGAGTACCTACAACGTAGGGTTTGGTTTGATAATAAGAGAGATATTGTGAGGAAAAGAGCTGTAAATCCCTGCTTATCTGGACCGGAATTTAAGTCAATAAAATATATCCATATATCTATCATATAGTTGCTTGAAAAAAATAGTTATATTAGTATATATATGTGTAAATGATGAGATGGATACATGTATTTGTATAAGTGAAATAAATTATATCTATCCATCATAAAGGTATAATAACTAGCATGATGATTATGATAGCATGACCTACACACGATTATTGCGCATGTTCTGTAACGTAAACTTCGCCTTAGAAATAATCACATTGCACAATACTTTAACCTTGTAATCTGTATCTAGTCCCCTCTTTCATATCATTCATAGGAAAATTCTTGTAATTTAGTAAGATAATTTCGAAGGAAAATTAATTAAAAAACAGTTTGATTTCATACCTTAATGTATGAATGTCCCTTAATGAGTTTCTTGGTAAGCATGGAAAGTTCAAAATAATGTGATGCAAGTTGTGTATGGTACGATAAAGCTTAAGGTAACATTTGAAAATTGGTAAGAAAATACGAGCAAAATAACATGTCACCCTGAATTGAAATAAAATAAGGTAAAAGCCTATAAGTAAAAGCAGTCAAATGGGCATATTAACCCTTTCCCTCATATAGACGATTTCTGACGCCTCTGCAGCAGACAGCTTTTTGAAAACATAGTGACAAAAGAAGAAATTGCTCAAAACGAGCAATTTCTCCTTTTGCCACAATGTTTTCCACTTTAAGTCATGGGTTATCCATTCAATTATAGAGATTTTCTATTTTTTGACAAAAATGTGTTCAAAGTCGTCTGCTGCAGAATTGTCGTATGTGGAAAAGGGTTAAGTTTCAACGATCTAGTGATGAAACACGAACTAAGCAAGCATAAATTTAACTTCTTCCCACTTACAACAAACTTTGAAATGATCTTGGCAAAAATATGGAAAATCTTAAACAATGAAAGTATTATTATTATCAAATAGAGTTGAAAACATTGAGACAAAAGAAGAAATATCACGAGCAATTTCCACTTTTTGCTTAATTATTTTCAAAGACGTCCGATGCAGAGGCGTCAGAAAGCGTCTGCACGTGAAATGAGCGGGTTCTGCCTTTAGGGTTTTTCCACACAAACTTGCGCGAGTATTGGTTAACCCTTTCCCACATACGACAATTCTGCAGCAGACGACTTTGAACATATTTTGTTAAAAAATAGAAATCTCTATAATTGAAATGATAAAAAGTGGAAAACATTGTGGCAAAAGGAGAAATTGCTCGTTTGTCACTATGTTTTCTAAAGGCCATCTGCTGCAGAGGCGTCAGAAAGCGTCTATATGAGGGAAAGGGTTAAAACATCGAAAGTGATTAATATAAGCTTAAAGCTTATTTCGCAGTCGTTGTTAAATAAATAAATTTAATCGGAACTGTATTCATTTTTATCAGGTTGAGTGAATGTAAATTCGCTCAATTTCCCCAGCTCACAGTCATATTTGATGCACTGGTAAGCCCCTGGTGTTGTTTATAATATATCGTATGTTTTTAGGCCCAGACGTGATACAGAGTGTTGACCTGTCACCCTGCTCGACCCCATCCTTGTGTACGTTTAAACACGGCGATAACGTTACGGTACAGATAACGTTTACCACCTCAGGTAATCAACTGTTAACCCTTTCCCACTTGTAGACGCATTCATAGACGACGACTTTTGAAAACATCGTATCAAAAGAAGAAATTGCTCATTAACTCTTTCAGCGCCAAATTGTTTTAAGTAGACTCTTCCATGTTCAAAATCGGGCGTCTCCATTCTGACGTAATAACAATTTTGCAATATTCTGATAACTTAAAGGCAAACAATGCTGATTTTAGGTGAGGCAGCTCGTTACGAGCTGACTTACCTGAATCTGTATTGTTTGTAGAGACCTCTATATTGCCTTTGGCGCTAAAAGAGTTAAGGGGAATTTCTACTTTTGTCACAATGTTTTTTAACTCTATTCAATAATTATATTTTCATTTATAGAAATTTCGCAAATGTTTTCAAATAAGTTATCGGTGTCGATTGATGCAGAGTTGTCCTATGTGGGAAATAGTTTAAACAAACAAACAAACACACACACACACAGACGGTCGAACTGACTGACGTAAACATGAGCATTGGACTCCAGTTGTTGAGCTTGTTGATCGGTCAAATGAGTTCATCAGTTTGGCGATATACATATTTTGAGAGATGATAACAAAGAAAGTACAACCGTGTGCTGCACTACATTGAGTAGATCTAACATCTTTTTTTAAATCAGACGGTTCCAGACAGACTTTTGAGAGAGAAAATAATGTTGGGAAAAGGAGATACGGTTCATGATTGATAAGATCATATGTTGGAGCAATGCTTCTACACAGTTTCAAAGAGCATAAAGCTATACTACCAGTGTGTATGTCAAAACCCATACGGTCCAAACAATTACATAGAACTTAGTCAAAACCCTTATGGTTGACTACCCTGCATTTTCACTCATTTTGGGTTTTGACTATCCTGTATTTTTAATCATATGGGTTTTGACTATCCTGTATTTTCAATCATATGGGTTTTGACTATCCTGTATTTTCAATCATATGGGTTTTGACTATGCAGCATTTTCAATCATATGGGTTTTGACTACCCTGCATGTTCACTCATATGGGCTTTTGAATACCCTGCATTTTCACTGATATGGGTTTTGAATACCCTGCATTTTCACTCATATGGATTTTGACTACCCTGTATTTTCAATCATACGGGTTTTGAATACCCCGTTTATTCAACCATAATTGGTTTGACTTCTATATCATTTTTTGACCATATGGGTTTTTAACCCTTTCCCACCTGCAGACGCATTTTGACGCAATATCAGCAGACGACTTTTGAAAACATTGTGGCTAAAGGAGAAATTGCTCATTATGAGCAATTTCTCCTTTGGCCACAATGTTTTCAACTTTATTTAACAGTTAAGCTATCCTTTATGGAGATTTTTCAGGTGTTTGCCACTATGTTTTCAAAGTCGTCTGCTGCAGATTTGTTGTATGTGGGAAAGGGTTAATGTCCCTCATACTACCATTTAGGGATGCTAAATATGTTGCACATCAGTGCCTCTAATGTTACTGCGGATCACATTATTTGGATTGCCATATAAGTATACTTTATCTTTAACCAATTGACTGCTGAAACCGATTTTTCAAAGCCTTGTATCACGAGCATAGAGCAATGTCAGCCAGCGTATCCGCGCCTTCTGACCAGCCTCATATACTGTTAACTACTCAACTCCGTTTTTATCATTAAACATACAGAAAGGGTTGATTGATTGATTGATTGGTGTTTTACGCCACTTTCAACAAGTTTTCAGCTATATCACAGCATTTCCTTGGAAGTAACCGGTACTACTGGTCCATTTTATCCTGACATTAGCCAGGCAAATCGTAATGATAATCCCACAATACCGAGCGCCAAGGAGGGCAGACATTTCTACCACCCTTTAAAGTCTTGAAATGTTTGATATTTTAACAATAAATTTTACTTTAATTTGACAAGCACTTAGTCAAGTCGGGAATACGGTTCTTAAACAGCTCCTGTTGCGAGAAAGTGATTTCTACACGGAAATTAACGTTATAGGAAGAGAGGAAAGCACTACATGTATGTCCATCAATGTCCGTTGTTCTTTTCGCATCGATTCTAATATGTGTTACTCATAACATAATAACATCTCAATAAGAACAAGGAGGAAAAGGAATATTAAACCTTTCCTCATACGACAATTCTGCAGAAGACGACTTTGAAAATATTTTGTTAAAAATTTAAAAATCTCTATAATTTAATGGATAATCTATGACTAAAAGTGGAAAACATTGTGGCAAAAGAAGAAATTGCTCGTTTTGAGCAATTTATTCTTTTGTCACTATGTTTTCAAAAAGCCGTCTGCTGCAAGAGGCATAAGAAAGCGTCTATATGAGGGAAAGGGGTTAAGTTACCTCCAGACTTTTAATGTAATACTATATGTATGTTGTAACCTGTGGAGAGTTATGTATAATGTTGAATAAAATATCTGTTAAACCTATGACTGCTGGGAACGATTTTGTTACGTCTGTCCGTGCCGCCTGACCAGGATATATATTTAGGGCTGATCATCTCAACATTCTTTTTTATCTTGGTATTCCTATAATAGACTATAAACTGTTACAAATGCAAAGCTGTATAGATCCATTTAAAATTGCTACCTTGAAAGTATTGACAATTTTCGTAACTTATGGTCGGATTTTATTTACAGGGGTGGAAATTCCACAAACCAAGTATAAGTGATTTCCGTAGCTTATGGTCTGATTAATTTGTTTTGAATTATTTTGTAAACAGGGTTGGCCATTCCAGAGATCAAGACCAAGGTGTATGGAATCGTGGAAGGTATCCCTATACCATTCCCACTTCCCCAGTCCGACGGATGTACCTCCTGTAATTTGACATGTCCATTGACACAGGGTCAGCACACGTACAGGAATACATTCCCTGTGTTATCAACCTATCCTTCGGTAGGAAATGTTATCATTATGTGAGCCGTCCCGCGAGAAAACCAACATTGTGGACTCTGCGTAAAGTAACGACCCGGATCAGTATAAACATGCCGCGCAGGATTACCCGGATAGACAATTTTCGCCTCCTATGGATTTTCGGTTTCAGGAATCATTACTCATTACCTCTAACCCCCTGAGACGGAACGGGTCGGGTCCGATCAGTCTGCGCATGCTGATCTGGGTCGATATATTACGCAGAGGACATAATGTTGGTTTTCTCGCGAGACAGTTATTATGTGTATTTTAAACCTTTTCTACATACATCAAATCTAAAGCAGATGACTTTGAATGCATCTTGGCAAAATTGTGAAAATTTTCTTGTCTATGAAAATATCATTATGGAGTACATTTAAGCAATGTCTTCTTTTGTCACAATATTGTCAAAAGTTCTATGCTGCAAAGGCGTCAGAAAGCGTCTGTATGAAATGGTTAACATTCTATTCAACAATAATTGAGGTATTCCGACCTGGGCAACGTAAAACAAAAACGGACCTCCGTGCATTCGGATTTCCTTGTCCGTCATCTCGTCCTACAAACATTAATCCTTTCCCACAGCAAATATGCAGTAGACTACTTTGAAACCATATAGACAATGTATGGAAACTCTCGGGATATGAAAGTTGAACGATTTAAAAAAGTTGAACCAATTGTGGCAAAAGGAAATATTGATCATTACAAGAGAAAGTTGATGCAAGGCATCAATGTCGCCGGAAAAGACTGCATTGATTTATTTATGTATTCTTGACTTTCCTTAGTCTATTCAAACATTAGGAACGTAGTAATGAAAACATTTGCTTATAAATTTTTATATACATACTTATACATTAGGGTATCTATACAAAATTAACGAAATGTGTACACATTTATCTGGCTTAAATTTAATTTTGCTGTTGTTACTTATTTAAATAATAGTATTCATTCATATAATTTCAATGTTTGTCAATCTTATTCGAATCACAAGGTAAATATCCTGGTATTGCTTTAAAGGGAGGTAATTTGAAGAAAACAAAAGTCTTCAAAAGGAGAAATATATCAGCCTTACCGTCTACAGTTTAAATTGTTCTATTGTTTGTGGATATAAAAATGATCTTTTTTTCTTATTTCTACATGTACAACGAAATATTGCGGCTTCTCTTTGACGCTTTGCGTCAAACATTCGTCTTGTACTTGTCTAAAATAAAATAATATCACTCGCTTTTTCATATCGAAATGCGCATGCGCGAAAATCGATGTTAAAGGTCACGAAACTACACAACAGAATAGGGTCTATATTTAGCTTAGAAACAGTTCCTACTTTAGATATTCATGGATTAACATTATTAAATGAATTCTACACAAATCAAGACATCTCTTTGAACATGAAAACAACATTTAGTAAGTTAAAATTGCTATTAAAAGGAGAATCCGAAATTGACCTCAATGATGACACATAAGAGTCTGCATTAGGGGGTGTTGGTTCACGTCTTGAAGGGACCACTTTTGTCTTCGTAAATAAGACAAAAAACTTAAATGCGAGTGAAATAAAAAAAACTGCAAACATTAAAAAAATCGGAATATTTATTTCATTTTAGATGTGTCATTTATTAGTGTTCGTAAACAACCACAATTGTAATATGTTCAAATCATCTAGATTTGTTTCTTTCTAATAATAAGCCGCCCTCCCATGTGATTTCCGAAAAGCTATTAAAAATAGAAGTCGCGGGCTTCTGCCCGGCGACTAATGAGTAATTTCTCCATTTGCCACAATGTTAACTAAAGTCTTCTGCTGCAAAGGCTAGTGTAAGCGTCTGTATGTTGGAAAGGGGTAACCGGTTCCCAAAATCGTATTGTGTTACATAATATCCCCATTGGACTCTGGGGTACCAATAACAGTTAAGAGAATGGCTCCTGTGGACCATTGGAAGCTCCATTTACCAGATGGGAATTCTTCTTAACTCTTTCCCACATAAAACAAATCTGCAGCAGCCGGCTTTGAAATCATACAGGCAACACTATGAAAACCTTCTATAAATAAATTAACAACTATTAATTAACTTTCCCTCATATCGACGCTTTCTGACGCCTCTGCAGCAGATGGCTTTTTAAAAACATAGTGACAAAAGAAGAAATTGCTCAAAACGAGCAATTTCTCCTTTTGCCACAATGTTTTCCACTTTTAGTCATAGGTCATCTATTCAATTATAGAGATTTTCTATTTTTATGACAATATATGTTCAAAGTCGTCTGCTGCAGAATTGTCGTATAAGGGAAAGGGTTGAATACAGTAGACATTAGTGTGTCAAAAGGAGAAACAACTCATGATGAGAAGTTTCTACCTTTACCAAAATATTGTTTTTTAAAGTATGTTGATGAGGCGACACATTACGTCTGTATGGGGAAAAAGTCCATTCATTTGAAAACGCATGCAGGAAAGTGTGTTACACCTAGACAATTGAAAGTTTGATGATGAGGAAGATGAATTAAATATACAAATCACGATTTTATCAGGAACATATTTCATTTGTACATTAAAAAAATTAATAACAAAGATAATAGATACTTGTTTCACTTTCCAATAACTCATTTTAGCCACTTTAACCACCAAGCTTATACTTTCCTAACTAGCCAATAATTTACTTAGGATGCTGAATCAACATCCAAACAAACTGTTTACCACAAACTAAATGCCTCATTCATCTGTTCTCATAGCACGTCAAATTTAAAATGTCTGCTAACATTTCTGCGTCTATCGTTCATATCTAAACGTAGAGAGCCGTAGAATGGAACAATACAAGGAACACAACTCGAGCATTGAGCCTTTAATTTCACATGAGCCGAAGGCTCAAGGTGAACCATTCTGATCACTCCCTGTCCGTCGTCAATCCGCTCGTCCGTCTATTTGTGTATCTTGTAAAATTTGCATACAGGGAAGACAATTTCAGCAAAATCTTAACCCTTTCCCTCATATAGACGCTTTCTGACGCCTCTGCGGCAGACGGCTTTTTGAAAACATAGTGACAAAAGAAGAAATTGCACAAAACGTGCAATTTCTCCTTTTGCCACAATGCTTTCCACTTTTTGTCATAGGTTATCCATTCAGTTATAGAGATTTTCCACTTTTTGACCAAATATGTTCAAAGTCGTCTGCTGCAGAATTGTCGTATGAGGGAAAGGGTTAAAAGTCCTCTTGCATGTGGTATAGACCCCGTTGTAGCTCCTCGCAAGTGTTACATGTACTACTATCCCTTTATGTGGTCCCATTACGCAGATGCAAGAGGGCCCCTTAATGATTCACAAGTTGTATGCCATCTGCATTTGGGAAATGCACATTTTTAAAAGTACCAAAAAAGTTAAGTTTGGCTTATATATGAGCTGCGACTAACTATTTGGAGTCTATTGATTCTCACTATGATGAAGAATCTGGTGATTCGAAGCCACATAATGAAGACCAGGATGAAAATAAAACTAAAATGGAGTGCTCCCCGGAGCACGTGTGTCACCTGCCGGGGCCTTGTCAGAAAGTTTTAATTTTTGACATAAAAGGAGCAATAACTCTTATTTGAAAACGTGACATAAAAGTGTGACGGACAGACAGACGCCGGACAAAAAAAAAAATAGTGCCTACCATGCTACGCGGGTGACACAATAAAAGCATTGCAGTCCAACTGCTGTTCCTAACATTTACTTTTTTCGCCCCACTACAAACATACTTTGTTACATTTTGTGTTTGTATCAACAATTTCATTTACTTACAGCATTTCCATGGTATATTACCAAAACTACTGGTTTTATCTATGCAGATAATAATGTTTCAGTAAGAATGTTATTCCGGCAACACTTAGCACCAGAGGGTAGCCATAACTACCATTGTTTAAGTCTTGGGTCTGATGCGATTGTCCCCTGGTCCAAAGGCGGACACTCAAACTTATACACCACAGACACCGTTTTCTGAGAAACATTAAAACCCCAAATTGCTGGACGCTGCTAAGACAAGACTAAAATATCGAACACTGATTTTCATGGAAATATCACGAAAATTGTCAAAACAAGAATATATATCTCTATACTTTATATTGATAACATAAAACATTTCTTAGGCAAACACTGTAATCCTTTCCCACATTCAACATATCTCCATCAGATGACTATGAAATTGTCTAGTCCCTCATACGACAATTCTGCAGCAGACGACTTTGAACATATTTTGTCAAAAAATAGAAAATCTCTATAATTGAATGGATAACCTATGACTAAAAGTTGAAAACATTGTGGCAAAAGGAGAAATTGCTAGTTTTGAGCAATTTCTTCTTTTGTCACTATGTTCTCAAAAAGCTGTCTGCTGCAGAGGCATCAGAAAGTGTCCATATGAGGGAAAGGGTTAACCCTTTCCCACTTGCATAGGCGTTTTAACGTGTCTGCAGCAAACAACTTATGGGTATTTCAGTTAAAGGATTCAAAGATAATAATCAAAGACAATAAGTATATGAGTGAAAACTGAAGCTCTAAAGTCATGCATATAGCAACAGGTCTGAGCCATAACTGTTGTACACAAGTTGTTAACCCTTCACCCGATATAGACAACACTTCATGCCCTTCCAGCAGATGAATAACAAAATCAAAATAACTTAAAATTAGAAATTTCAATGTTTGTCATCTCGATTAAAAAGAAAATGTACATGGGAAAGGGTTAAACTTGGTAAAATTCTAAATTTTAGTTGTGAACTTGGGCGAGTTTAACCCTTTCCCTCATATCAACGCTTTCTGACGCCTCTACAGCAGACAGCTTTTTGAAAACATAGTGACAAAAGAAGAAATTGCTCAAAACAAGCAATTTCTCCTTTTGTCACAATGTTTTCCACTTTTAGTCATGGGTTATCCATTCAATTATAGAGATTTTCTATTTGTTGACAAAATATGTTCAAAGTCCTCTGCTGCAGAATTGTCGTATGAGGGAAAGGGTTAAGGCCTGAATTCACAACAATAAATGTTGCCCCTTTCTTTGACTATGTAAAATTTACAGATGCACATTACATAACGATTAATTCATGATTGTCTCTAATTTCAGATTAAACTTCCAGTGAAGTGGGAACTCAACTCCAATGAATCACCCATACTGTGTTTCGTATTTCCAATGGCTATAGAGGGATAGACTCTTTAATTCTCGCTTTTATTGATTAAATATACATATCATGTATAAAAACAAAATGCTGTTCCTTGCTGTATATATTTCATGTTTTAATTTTTTCTCCAATGAAATGAGCTTTTCAATGAAAAGTCAGCAGTCGAGACTTCCAGTGTTTTCACAACAGAAGCTTTTTATGAAAGTATGTGTTTAACCCATTCCCTCATGCAGATGACTTTTGTCAACATTTTTTGGCAAACAGAGAATTGCTTATAATGAGCAATTTCTCCTTTTTTGCCATGTTTTCAACCCTCTGCAATAATCATAATTTCATTTATTATAAACCTTAACGTTTTCGGTCTCGTAAGATATTGATTTTTCCACGCTACTTGTCGTGCAATATGAACCCGTTTATCGCTCCTGTAACGTAATATTCCGTATTTATACAGATTTTCCTTATTTTTATGCAGACACATATAACCCTTTCCCTCATACGACAATTCTGCAGCAGACGACTTTGAACATATTTTGTCAAAACATAGAATATCTCCATAATTGAATGGATAACCTATGACAAAAAGTGGAAAACATTGTGTCAAAAGGAAAAATTGCACGTTTTGTGCCATTTCTTCTTTTGTCACTATGTTTTCAAAAAGCTGTCTGCTGCAGAGGCGTCAGAAAGCGTCTATATGAGGGAAAGGGTTAAACTTGTCTGCTGTTGATTTGAGAAAGTGTCGTGCAATATGAACCCGTTTATCGCTCCTGTAACGTAATATTCCGTATTTATACAGATTTTCCTTATTTTTATGCAGACACATATAACCCTTTCCCTCATACGACAATTCTGCAGCAGACGACTTTGAACATATTTTGTCAAAACATAGAATATCTCCATAATTGAATGGATAACCTATGACAAAAAGTGGAAAACATTGTGTCAAAAGGAAAAATTGCACGTTTTGTGCCATTTCTTCTTTTGTCACTATGTTTTCAAAAAGCTGTCTGCTGCAGAGGCGTCAGAAAGCGTCTATATGAGGGAAAGGGTTAAACTTGTCTGCTGTTGATTTGAGAAAGTGTTGAATAATACACATCTAAATGATAAAAGATTTCTCAAAAAATCTTTACATTTAACCCATTTACCCTTTCCCATACAACAAATCTGCAGCAGACGACTTCAAAAAGATCTAGGCAGGAATGCGATATATATCTACAAATGAAGTTTTAACCCTTTCCCTCATATAGACGCTTTCTGACGCCTCTGCAGCAGACAGCTCTTTGAAAAACATAGTGACAAAAGAAGAAATTGCACAAAACATGCAATTTCTCCTTTTGCCGCAATGTTTTCCACTTTTTGTCATAGGTTATCCATTGAATTATGGAGATTTTCTATGTTTTGACAAAATACGTTCAAAGTCGTCTGCTGCAGAATTTTTGTATGAAAACCATTGAAAACATTGTTACAAAAGGAGAAATTGCTCATTATGACCAAATTTCGCTTTTTCCACAATATTTTCAAATGCCGTCTGTAGGTTGTAACGGGTTAATATCATAATAGATGACTACGTTCGTTTTAGGATGAACAAACTGCTAACCAAGTTCTAGGTTGAAGCATTATTAACCTAAGGACGATACAACAAATTCACTGCGGATGACTCAATATAACAAGGCAAAATATATGATTTGTTTCCGTTTTTCATTGAAAGTTTATCCATTAAAAAGAGTTGAAAATGTTGTGGCCCATTATGAACAATTTCTCCTTTTGTCACATTGTTTTTGCTGCATCTGTGTCTAAATATATCTGCATGCAGGTAAAGTTTTAAACGGTTGATACATGTATGTATCAATAATAACTCACATTTTTTTTGTACAAACACTGAACATTTTACCACATACAGTATATGTGAAGCAGAAGTTGAAAATACACATGCAAAAATATGAAAACTTTTATCAAGTAGAGTTGACAAAAATGTGGTAAAATGAGAAATCATATCTCCTTTGGTCACAATGTTTTCAAAAGTAGTCTGCTGCAGATGCACAAAAATGGGTCAGGATGTTGGAAAGAGTTCAATATCCTTGAACTGATTATATTAAAAAGAACATGGTATGTCAAATGGAATCAGTATTGTCTTAACCCTTTCCATCATATAGAAGCTTTCTGATGCCTCTGCAGCAGACGGATTTTTGAAAACATAGTGACAAAAGAAGAAATTGCACAAAACGTGCAATTTCTCCTTTTGTCACAATGTTTTCCACTTTTAGTCATCCATTCAATTATAGAGATTTTCTATGTTTTGACAAACTACGTTCAAAGTCGTCTGCTGCAGAATTGTCGTATGAAGGAAAGGGTTAAACCACATATAGACACTTTCTGACGCCTCTGCTGCATACGAATGTTGAAGCAATTTTGGCAAACAGCAGAAAATTGATCATAATGAGCCATTTGTCCATTTGCCACAACTTTTTTAGACTAACACTTGTGTGACTTAATGGCAATATGTTAACTGTTTACAAATAGACTAACACTTGTGCGACTTAATGGCAATTTGTTAACTGTTAACAAATAGACTAACACTTGTGTGACCTAATGGCAATATGTTAACTGTTAACAAATAGACTAACACTTGTGTGACTTAATGGCAATATGTTAACTAATAGACTAACACTTGTGTGACTTAATAGCAATTTGTTAACTGTTAACAAATAGACTTACATAGTATTGTTATTTTGGCACAATTTCTCCTTTTGCCAAAATGTTTTTCAAGTGGGGGTCAGAAAGCGTATATATACAATTGAGAAAGGGTCAAACATCAACGTTTTCAAGTTAAACATTGTTAGACCAAAAATCATGAGATGGTAAATTCATTTGAATGAAAGTACATTTGTAATACCACATGACAAGTGCAAAGAAACAGTTTTCCACATCTTCAAAGGGGTAAATAAAAATATAAAACACTTTTCTATCATACATTAAGCTTCCTATTTACACAAGTATTTAAATGTTTCTCTGTAAAACAAGGTGAATCTGTGTCCATGATATCGGGCGTGGTGGGCGGGGTCTCACTCAACAATCGATTTAAATCAGAGTTCTTGCATTTTTTATTAATTTCTACAGCTTTCACCAGTTCTCTAGTTTTTGCATGCATTTCTTTACAATTCTGAAAAAATCAAATTTACATGTTTGAAATATTTCTCAGATAAACTAAAGTCTTTGAAAGAAAACTGCACTACCCAGATTTTTTTTCTTTAGATGTTTTCAAAGTCGCCTGCTTCAGATTCAATGAGTGTGTGTGTGTGAGAGGGTTATCATATAAATCAAGTTTCATTACAATATCTTGAAAACTGTTGAAATTGTACCCAAAATTCAGATACTATATTACAGGTTAACCCTTTCCCACTTATATATGCATTTGATGCATCTGCAGCAGATGACGTTTGAAAACATTTTGGCAAAGGGAGAAATTGCTTAAAACGAGCAATTTCTCCTTTTGCCATAATATTTTCAAGTCTATTCAATATTTATGTCATCATTTATAGAAACTTTTCATATGCTGGCCAAAATTATTACAAAGTCGTCTGCTGCTGATATGTTGCATGTGGGAAAGAGTTAACTGACAGAGAAGGTCACAGACTTTGACTTCCTAATACAGTTATTCCATTTGTACCCTTTCCAACAATGAACATACAGATAATTTTCTTTTTTCACATCCATGTTGTCTTATTTAAATGCACTTGATTTGTCAGTAGTTTCGCTAATTGTTTTTTTATCAATGCAGATCAAGATTAGCCTGCACACTAGTGCAGAGTAATCTACTTATTCAGTTGCCTCTACAGCAGAAAACTTATTTAAATGCACTTGATTTGTCAGTTGTTTGGCTGAATGGTTTTCTTAACAATGCAGATCCAGATTAGCCTGAACACAAGTGCAGAGTAATCTACTTATTCAGTTGTCTCTAAAGCAGACAACTTTTAATAGACAACTTTTAATAAAAAAAAATGGCAAAAGGTGATACTGCTCACCTTTTGTCACATTGTTTTCCACTCTATTTAACAATTAAAATTTCATTTATAGAGATTTTCCTCATTTTTGCCAAGATGTTTTCAATGTCATCTGTTGCAGATTTACTGTATGTGGGAAATGGTAAAGGTTGGTTTTTGTAGACCATGGCTCAAGTATACTTACTGTATTAATTTCTGTTATCTTGGCATTTGTATCTCTTAACCTCTCTTCAACAGTTTCACGGTTCAAACTGCCGTCCTGGTGAATATCTTCTTCACAAATCTTACTTTCCTCTGATTTCTCAAGTTGAATCTGAAATTGGCTTCAAGAATTTAAAAAAAGAAAACAAGACGGCCATGTGGCCCTGTATCTTTCACCGGAGTACTCTGGTTGAGTATTATTTGTTTGGGGTATATATCCAAGAAAGAGAAGTGCACAAAACTTGTATTGTGCAGTGACCTCCCCTCACTAGAAATGTAATGATAGATGACAGCAATCATCTCTTACACTATCGGCTGTTTTCATTCTTTGCAAGGAGATTCAAATTTTTCTTATTCTATTTATTAATACTTTTGTGAAGGGGAACTTGTAAATTATGCGGGCCAGTCCTGCGTTTGGTCAAAAAGGATGCATGCTCTTGGGAATTTTAGCAAGAATCTTGCTATAGAGCATCCTTGATTGGGCATGGCTTATGATGTCAACCAATCAATAGTCTAGATATCTTGCATCCAGGATTATTTTTTTCATGACCTTTCTGATGCCACCTGGAGATCATGCTTTCAGATCAATCAATATGGCTTAAACAATTTTGGACAAGGGTAAATTTTTTTCGATTATTTTTCGCCCAATTATCTTGAAATCAAACCAGCTGTTTCAGAGGTGAAGATAAAGTATTTGTTATATATTTGTTACTGTTTTTCTGATGCCAAATGAACCAGATTACAATATAGTATCTAAATAGTTTCTCTTTCCAATTGGCCCAGTGGTTAAAGGAGATATTGTTTGACGACAACAATATCTACTGGGTGATCAAAATATCCAACTTTGTGCTAAGGTGAGCTTAAAATGCAAACTTTTAACCATAGAAACAAAAAATTTACTAGAATATGCCTAAGAACAATGTGTTAAGCCTGTCAAAAACTGTTGATTGATTGATTGGGGTTTAACCCTTTCCCTCATATAGACGCTTTCTGACGCCTCTGAAGCAGACGGCTTTTTGAAAACATAGTGACAAAAGAAGAAATTGCACAAAACGTGCAATTTCTCCTTTGCCACAATGTTTTCCACTTTTTGTCATAGGTTATCCATTCAATTATGGAGATTTTCTATTTTTTGACAAAATGCGTTCAAAGTCGTCTGCTGCAGAATTGCCGTATGAGGGAAAAGGTTAACACTGTTTTCAAGGATATCCATGTTCCCTCTCTTTCTTAGTCCACTACTCCATATAACAGTCTTTCCAGGCAACTGGCTGCTTTTCCCCATAACCTTTAGCCCATTGGCTTAGACACTTGGCACAGCGACTTTTGTCAAACGTCTGAAAGAATTTTCGTCGAGCTGGGAAGCGTAATCAAAACCCCCGGATTGAGCTACCGGGACATTATTGTGATGTCAAATTAGGCCAAGCGATTTGAATGGACATTGAAGCCAGTGAAAGGTATGGCCTGGATCATCTAGGACAGATGAAGATGCCGCAGAGGTCTATAAGGAAAACAACTGGTCAGTTCCCCACACAGTACCTCTCTTTTACTCTTTAACCCTTTCCTAGATAAAACAAATCTACATCAGACAACTCTGAAAGCATCTTGGTAAAACTATTGAAATCTCTAGAAATGAAAATATAGTTACTGCATATAGTTGAAAACATTGTGGCAAATGGAGAAATAGCTCATCAAGAGCAATATCTTCTGTTTGTCACAATGTTTTCAAGTCATGATTTTAACTTTATTCAATCATAGTTGAGATTCCACATTTTTGACTTATTGTATTTTACAGTCCTCTGCTTCAGATTTTTCAAATGTGAGATGGGTCAGGGTCAAAATAAGTACTTTAGAGAATGAAATACACAATTATTGGAATGTGCCAACTTAATTACTATCATTTTCACTATCTCTACAAGCAGACTTGACAAATAAGAAACTTTGTTTGCTCTTGTGGTTGAATATGACCTGATGCCATGTACTTTCTTGATTAATTTGAGTTTATTGTTGTTTTCCAACAGTATTTCAGTTGTATCACTGCAACCATTTTTTCTGGCTGGCACAGACCAGAACCGCACACAACTTTCTTCCTAGGCAAATGGCTACCTTCCCATTGACTTTCAGCCCATCAGGGGAAGACATATGACTAGTACTTCATCTTTTGTCAATCATCAGAAAGAAAATCTACAATTAATATTTGACTCGGAACACCTGGATCAATAAACCTAGCCTGTTGCCAACTGAGGTCACTTGTGGTGGAATGTACCCTGATGCTAATGTAAATTATGAAAGAGAGATCTATAGAAAGAAATTTACCTTTGCAATATGTTTCAATTCTAGCCGAAAAAGCTTTTTCAACTTGGATTTGACCTGAGTGGGACATGTTTTTCGCAGGCGTATGGTAGAGACTAACTGTCTATCATATTTGTCCATCAAATCTTGGTTGATAAAAATCTCTTTTTTCGTGTCAAACGGTTCATACTCTGTAAAGAACGGGAAAATTAAAAGATTTAAATTAATAGATCTCTTTTTTTTTAAAACCTTTTCTTGAATGCAGAAGCCCATTAAAGGGGAGTAATCATGTCTTTATACCCACATTATCTCGGTTTTCACACAACCAAAATCTATGATGTGAGTTTTTGGTGGGTAATTGTAACTTAAACCTTTCCCTCATGTGTGGCAAAAGGAGAAATAATGAAAGTGCTCATAATTTCTTCTTTTCTTCTTGTTTTAAAGTCGAATCAATCATTACACTTTTTAATTGACGGAGAATTTCCATATTTTGACCTAATTAATTTCAAAGTTGTCTACTGCAAATTTGTTGTATAAATAATCATCATACATTGTATGATGGAATGGTTTAAAAGAATTGTCTTAGTGAGACTTCACTACTAGATTACTTCCAACATACTTTTTATGTCATAGTATTGTGGATGAATAAATAAAATATAATTAAGAGATCTTATTTACAAATCTGCGAAATATGTAAACTTAAGTTCGATCTGTCTGTAGCAGTTATTGAAAACATGCTGTGATAAGAGTAGAATTTTTTTTGTGAAAAGGAGCCATAGCTGTAAGCTCAATGGGACAACATTACCTTTTTCTCATCACCATGTTTATCGGTATATTAAGTCTGATCTGAAAAGTTGAAAAAGGATAGTATCCCTTTCATATAAAGAGTCTTTTAGACGTTTCTGACGCCTTGTGAGCCGACAACTTTTGAAAACATAGTGGAAAAAGGCAAATTTGCTCATATTATAATGAGCAACTTGTCCTTTTGCCACTATGTTATCAACACTTATCAATAATTATACTTTCATTTATATAGATTTTCCATATTTTTTGCCTTTATGTTTTCAAAGTTGTCTGCTACAAGTTTGCTGTGTGTGGAAAGGGTTAACCCTTTCCCTCATATAGACACTTTCTGACACCTCTGCAGCAGACGGCTTTTTGAAAACATAGTGACAAAAGAAGAAATTGCTCAAAACAAGCAATTTCTCCTTTTGCCACAATGTTTTCCACTTTTAGTCATAGGTTATCCACTTAATTAGAGATTTACCTTTTTTTGACAAAATATGTCCAAAGTCGTCTGCTGCAGAATTGTTCTATGAGGGAAAGGGTTAAATAAACAGATGTTGAAGAAAATTCTAGAGGAAAAAAAGTTTATACCACAATCATTGTCTGCCTCCATTTTCTCCTCCTCTGACATGGCAGTGTTTTCCATCTCTTTCTCCAGTCTAAAATAGAAATCAACAAATATTTATATTTGTCAGCTCCATGTTAACCCTTTCCCTAATATAGACGCTTTCTGACGCCTCTGCAGCAGACAGATTTTTGGAAACATAGTGACAAAAGAAGAAATTGCACAAAACGTGCAATTTCTCCTTTTGCCACAATGTTTTCCACTTTTTGTCATAGGTTATCCATTCAATTATGGAGATTTTCTATGTTTTGACAAAATATGTTCAAAGTCGTCTGCTGCAGAATTGTTGTATGAGGGAAAGGGTTGTTCTTTTCTTACATACTGATGCATTTTGAGGCATCTGCAGACACCATTACCCACACTGTTTGATGTTTTTAACTCAGTTCAATGATTATACTGCAATGTATTTATAGTTGTGTGTGTGTGTGAAAGATTTTAATAAGTTGACCCTTTTTCCTCATACAAAAAAATTCTGCAGAAGACAACTTTGAACATATTTTGTCAAAAAATAGAAAATCTCTATAACTGAACGGATTACCTATGACTAAAAGTGGAAAACATTGTGGCAAAAGGAGAAATTGCTCGTTTTGAGCAATTTCTTCTTTTGTCACTATGTTTTCAAAAAGCCGTCTGCTGCAGAGGCGTCAGAAAGCATCTATATGAGGGAAAGGGTTAATTCCATGTATGTAGATTATTATATACGACTCAAAAGAGCCTGTTCATATTTCAAGATATAAATCGGCCTAAATTTACCATGATCTTCCAGTTGCTGAATTGCCTTAAATAGGTAACACCCACTGAAAGCTCTAAACATATTAATCCAACAATTTTGAGTTTGAAAAAAAAATCTGTTAAGATTAGATGAATAATTGCCAACTGTTTTTACGTTAATTATTTGACCATGTGACATACACTTTTTCCATAATTGACAAGGTTTTGAACTTGCCTCCAATTGTTTTGGTCAAGTTGTCTGTCTGCCTGCTTCAGTGATCGCTTTGTATCTCCTGAACCCCTGATCAGGTCATATTTTGATAAAGTGCAGGTTGTTGGTTCAGATACTTCACTTCAAGTTCAAGGTTATGCTTATTATTTTTTAGTCAGATTTTAATAAATTTGCACAAATGTTAACAACAAAGTGATGATGTTCAGACTGCAGAGCAAATGTTTTATCGATAAGCTTCAAATTTACATCGAAGAATTTTGTGCACAAATCCTTTCCGATTAATATCTCCTAAATCTGTTTGATTTTGACCAAATCCTTCATCCCAATTCAAATTGACATTTTTTTCACAAATTTATATCACATTACAATGAGACCATAAATAAGGTAGGTTGTGTTTAATGCTGATTTCAACAATTTTTCAGTTATATCGCAGTGTTTCCTGGGTAAATTACCAGTCACATACCAGTACTACTGGCATACTGCTCCGGTTATCCTGACACCAGCCAGTCAGTTGTAACTTGTAATGCTATCCCCTCAACCCTGAGCGCTAAGGAGGGCTACCACTTTTAAAGTCTTTGGTATGACCTGGCCAGGGATGAAACCTGCGACCTCGAGGACTTGAGGCGACGCTCTACCACTATACCACCACCATTTTAAAGGTAGACTTAAGGTTTCAGTCAGTTTACTTTAAATTTATACAAGATCATAATGATATGGAGGGTTTTTTGTGCACCAAGCGTGTCTGCTATGTATCATCAGGATTCCTGACCGACCCATGGCCAGAATTTGATAAAAGAAACAAAAACAACTTTGCACAGAATGTCAACCACAGTAAATTGAGTAAGGCTCTGGGAGAATTAACGATTTGTATCACTTCAATAAAAGGGTAACAACAAGGAATTTTGTGTCTAATCTGTACTTCCCGAATGTGTCAGTTTGTCTTAAATTATCTAGTTTTTTAGATGCACAAATCAGAGGCTTGGTGAGTAGATAACAGGGTATACTATAAACTAGTCATTTTATTATAATTTTAGATATATTTTATCCAAAGCTCTAGATAAGGCTTGTTTTGCATTGCTACAAAATGCTTATTTTACACTCTTACCCTTTGCTGTGGGTACTCAAATGAATCATCTAAAGAGACAATTCATTTGATTACCCACATCATAGGGTTAAGTGGAATGGTAAGAAATATAATATATTGTTGGGAAAAGAGCTGTACACCACCCTTATCTGGATCAATTTGTATCACCGACTCAAACAAACTCGATGGTGACAGTGAGAACTCAAAATAATCCTCTGAGTGAGATAATTCTTTTAACCCTTTTCCTCATACGACAATTCTGAACATATTTTGTCAAAAAATAGAATATCTCTATAATTGAATGGATAACCTATGACTAAAAGCGGAAAACATTGTGGCAAAAGAAGAAATTGCTTGTCTTGAGCAATTTCTTCTTTTGTCACTATGTTTTCAAAAAGCTGTCTGCTGCAGGGGCATCAGAAAGTGTCTTTATGGGGGAAAGGGTTAATTGACTGGGGTCTATTCTGTTTTCAACAATTACTGTCATACACAGCAACCATTTCACCTACCCATGGGTTTCCTGTCTCAACAGTACTACACATGTATAACAAACAACTTGCTGCTTTCCCACTGTACTGTAGTTAGAAGACAAATGACCATTGACTAGTCTTTTGTTGAATGTTGGAAAGAAATTTAAGAATGTTGTTCAAATCTAAATTTACAACCTGTGTCACTTGACATTTCTTTTGAATGCCAACAACATTGATGACTGCTTGAAGTTGATATAAGAACATTAGAACATGAGAAACCACATTATCTAGAATTAAAAATGTCTGCTTTGAATCACTTAATACTCAAGCCTGACATTAGCCACAAAGCAGAAAGCTGCAACTGTTGACACCAACTTTTTCAAGTAATGAGACACTGGTTTTTCTGTAAAATTGATTGATTAAAATAGTTGCAAAAACTTATTCATGGTGTAACGACTTCATTTGGAAACAAGCACGAATGAACGAGAATAGTCGCTATTTTAAGAATGATTCACCGATATCTTGACTGATGGGAAAAGGGTATTATACGGATATGCATTTGCCCCATAGTACCTGTATTAAGATTTTTATCTCACAATTATTTGCATTTACTCCGTATATTTAAATATGGCAGTATTTTGCATAAATATAATACATTAAGTATGAATGTTTTGTTTGTTTTCATTTTCAAAATACATAGCCATTTTGTATCTGCCGCTTTCGAATGCGCATGCGTCATTTTTTGGCGTTTTCCTTTTGCAAAGATCCGACGTTTTTTTTTCTAATAGAAAAATGTTCCTGCTAAACAATCCTTTTTGGCAAGAAGTGATATGTAGGAAGGAAGCAGGATTTTTCGGCCACTGCTCGCCAAATGGCTATTTTTTTAGCCGAGTGCGAAGTAGGTGAATTAATCCGACCTAAAGTCATACAAGTCTGTTACTACTCCTATTTCCAAATCAAAACTTTGCAGTTATAATATGAGGTTGAGACAAGAGTGACATGTAACAGCCACGGGTCCCCGGCGCACCAGACCCTTAAACATATTATTTTCATTACATTTATCATATTATCATTAAAAAAATCGATTTAGAAAAAAAAATCTGTATAATGATAACATTATAATAATATTAAAAAAAAAGTTTTTGATACTTCATATGATCCAAATTGACCTAAGTCAATATATTATTAATATAAACCATTTGAATTGTGTTAATCATGCTCAAATAAAACGTGCGGCTGTACCAATAAGATTTCATTTAATTTTGGCATTGTGCCTTAGTTTTTTAGCGGACATGACGCATTTTGAACTTTGCCTACATATAATTCAGTCAATCATCCGACCAAGTTTCAACATGCTCAATTTAAAACATTCGCCTTTGGGAGCAGACTTAGTGATAATTAGTATTTGACAAGATATTAATATTTTAAATAAGCCTAGATAACAGCAAGACAAGTATTCTGAAAATGTTTCAAGTACACATAAAGACACGACTTTTAGACTGTCCACAAGCTTTTACTAAAGTTAGGCCTTGTGACCTAGTTTTTGACCAGACTTGACAAAAATTCATAAATATTACAAGTTACAATATAATCTCTGCTGGTGCGTGTACGTACGAAGCTGTTCAATAACATTCTCTTCATAATATAATATTACAATCAATGTCACGACCCAATTTCTACAAATTGAAAGTACTTCTACTTCGTTGCTTCCAACTGCTTAGTGCATCGCAGACAAGTGACGCCATAACAGTGGTAAAACCCAACAATGTGGTATATTTACAATTCTAACACTATTGACAATTTCTCTTCTATGAACAAAGAAGGATTTGAGCGTGATCTAAATGCAGTATATCACTCTAAATTTCCCGAACTATTTTTGGCTGTTGAAATTCCCTCCCGCGTATTTTTCATACAACGTTTCTTAGTGCGCATGTGTTACTACGTTTGGCTTGACATTAACGAATGAAATCACGAGCTTCTGTTGTAAAATGCCGTTTGGAAATTTGAATTGTAACGTTGACGTTATTGTTTTAAATGACGTCATTCACGTGTTTTACCAACATTTTTGGCGCGGTCGAAAACGTTGTGTTAGAATGGGACATTAACAAATTGCCCATGATGAGTTTAAGAACAATTGAAAAAGTTATAATACAAATAAAATGTTCATAGACTGTTAATATAACAAATTTCAAAATGTTTTGTTAGTTGAAAAAATCGAATATTTCCAAAACAAATACAATAGGGAGTAAAGATGGAATAGCCTACACGTGATTTTATCAAGGAAAACAACGTCATGTCAAAACATAGTTCACTCTTAATTTGTATCCCTTCAAGTTATAAAAATGTGCTAGAATTGAAATAGATATAGGATCCATCATGAGTTTTCTTTGGAGATCAAGATTTCTTAAATGAGTCTAGAAAAAGACGGTTATTAACCGAGCCTCTCGGCGAGGTTAATAACTCTCTTTTTCGAGACGAATTCAAGAAATCTTCTCCAAAGAAAAACGAGTGATGGATTCTTTTTATCACCTAAACAGTGTGTTTTAATGAAAAATATTGACAACATCAAAACAAAGATCGAATAACATATTCTTCATAAGAACTTGTGATTCACCGCATAAAAAAGTAGTCCTCATCATTTTTCAATAAGAAGAAAAACAACAACAATGTTTTAAACAATTAAGACTCGTTATTTATTCAAAATAACGTATTATTGCATTTTTTTCAATGTGTAAAATTTAACAACTTAACAATAAACATAATAAAGATAAAGGTCAAAATGACGTCATCAGTAGTCGCGTGTATGACGTGTTTTTGTTATCACACGTGTATGATAACGTTGTTCCGTGATTTGTTCTCAACTTGAAAATAAGGGTATTTATGTGATAAATATAGGATCCATCATGAGTTTTCTTTGGAGATCAAGATTTCTTAAATGAGTCTAGAAAAAGACGGTTATTAACCGAGCCTCTTGGCGAGGTTAATAACTCTCTTTTTCGAGACGAATTCAAGAAATCTTCTCCAAAGAAAAACGAGTGATGGATTCTTTTTATCACCTAAACAGTGTGTTTTAATGAAAAATATTGACAACATCAAAACAAAGACCGAATAACATATTCTTCATAAGAACTTGTGATTCACCGCATAAAAAAGTAGTCCTCATCATTTTTTTAATAAGAAGAAAAACAACAACAATGTTTTAAACAATTAAGACTATTATTGCATTTTTCAATGTGTAAAATTTAACAACTTAACAATAAACATAATAAAGATAAAGGTCAAAATGACGTCATCAGTAGTCGCGTGTATGACGTGTTTGTGTTATCACACGTGTATGATAACGTTGTTCCGTGATTTGTTCTCAACTTGAAAATAAGGGTATTTATGTGATAAATATTTTTCTTTTAGATAAAAACATTTATGTTGTTTTAGGTTGTGTATGACTGCAAGGTGTCGAGTGGATTCGGCCCAATTATCAATTCGGCCTGGTATTTTTCAACCAACTTTTGGTAAGCCGATCAAAGAGCTATATAGTTGTTCACACGTACTAACAGTTAAAGTATTACAATTAAAAGCCGAAACTCTTATTCATGATCACAATGCATATAGTTATATTAGAAATTATATTATATTCATGTTCAGGAAGAAGGGTTATCAGAGGCCTATCGTCGACGAGTGTGTGTGTGTGTGTGGGGGGGGGGGGGGGGGGGGGTAAATTTAACAGTAAATGTTTTTGTAAGAATTATGACCCTTTTTCAACTTATAAAGTACTTTGCTTATAAATAATATGATAAAGTACTTGATTTTTTTTCTATACCAACAAAACAATGTTGTGTTTTATTGGCAAGCACAAACAAGTCGAGCACGCTGTCCTTCGACAGCTCTTGTTATTATTTCTCCCTAGCGAAAAAAGAAAAAAATAGTTCTTGAAAACTTTATGTGTCCGGTTGAGAATAATATCGTAAATAACAACATAATAAAACAATACAATTAGTTTAGATAAACGTCCTTACTCGCATTCATAATGTTTCCGGAGTTAAGATTCACAATAGTATTTTTTATAATTTCATTACTACAGAAAAAATAACGCCACAGTGGTAAACTCCCAATACAACAATGAGATCATATAATGCAATATGGTTTTATTGTACGAAAAACTCATTTCAGATCAACGTCATTCATAATAATAATTTTAATTATTGGCCATCATAATAAAAAAGAATACTGTTGTGAGTCTAAACTTCGATAACAAATATTTAAATCAAAAATAGGCCGAAAAAGACCAGGCCAAATTGATAATTGGGCCGAATCCACACGGGAGTTTAGTCTCTGAGAGTCCTGCGAAGAAAGCTGTGCTTATACTGCCAGTAGTTGTCACTTAGTTTCAATGAATTATAGTGTCATGAAAATGTGAGCTAGTCACATAGTTCGGAAATTGTGTGGAACTGTGAAATTCGTTTATGTTTTCGTCTTTATTGAAATGGTTTCAAACTCATGTTGTCGAGCATAGATGTGGCGCTTTCATGATATAGAAGTAGTTCACAGTAACAAATCGAACTCGCTTGCGCTGGATGAATATCCTGTTTGTGATGTGGATCACAGACTCCATGATGAGTGCTCGAGGTGTGGTCTCACTAGTGAGATAAATGCATTCGTCTTTACTTCCTGGTTGCAGTTTTAGGTGTGTCTTCTTAATAAGTGTTGATTATCATCTGAGCATTTACTGTGATAATACCAATGTGGGTTCTACCATGTTAGATATGTAGTTAGTTCTTCTCCAATGTATGAGTGATGTAGAACGCTTCGGGGAGGTGTAATATGGATGGAGGGGGTGGATGGAGTACTGTGTATCGATATTATGTCCCTTTCTTCTTATTTTGAGTAGGTGGCACTTTGGGATGTTGTTGTAGGTATATCTGGTCGTTGATGTTGTTCATAGTTCTGTATAGGGGCAGTCATCAGCAAATAACTTGATAGTGGGTAAACCTTATCGGCAATGTCGTTGATATACAATAAGAACATCAGAGGGCCTAGCACAGTGTCTTGGGGAACGCCGGAGATGACTGGAAACTCTGAAGAGGTAGATTCTCTGCCAGTGTTCACATAACCAGGTCTTAATCCATCTGTTTGTTGCACCAGATATCTCGTAGTGTTTCAGCTTGTGTAGAAGCCGACGATGAGGCAAAGTAACAAAGGCCTTAATTATTGAAGTCTAGCTAGTACATATCAGGTTGTCCGTGGTCTGTCTCTGGTCAAGTCTTCTGGATGGGTCTTCAACTGTGACCAATTAACTTTATCTTAAATAGCATTATGACAGTGGGTATATTGGGGATTAAAGTGGGCCTTTTTGACCTGTAACCGTTTGTGATGTATTTGAAAAAAAACTGACATGCAAAAATGATTTGCTTTCAAGATGTGTTCGATTAAATGCCATGTTATTTCAAATCGAGTATCCGACAACAAGGGAGGTCACTCTCATGTTATATATTTGACATTGGATGTAAAATTGCATGAGAACGAAACTAAAGAAGAAACCATGCCGTTTCCTCTGATAAAGCTTGGAAGTCTGTTCATTAAACAGCTTAGTAAGCCGATGGCAAATTCTCTTAAACGATCAGCGAAAGAACACCGATTTTTCAGGAATGTTTGTTTGAAACTCGCCGAAAGTAAGTGACATTGGTTTTATAATAGACTCATGACAGTCGTGCTGTTTTGGACCAGGGTCCAATTCCACCAACCTTACTTAGCGATAACTTCATAAGTAATACTTATATCCTTAAGAGCATGTTTCATGATTGTTGATTCCCTAATTAGAATGCCAAAACATGCGTTTTTGAACAAGTTTTGTTAGACAACAAGGTAACTATTTATGCCGGGTGTTGGAGATTTTTGTCTAACTTCCAGTTCGTCTAACTAGTACTATAGAGTAAATGGGGTAGAGATTTCGTCTAACTTATAAATAAGAAGGATTATTATGTCTCATATGTAAAATATGCTTAGAAGTTAAATATTATAATTGTTTATAATACGATTTATCGTCCAATGTGTACTTATATTATTAATATGAGTTTCGGGTAAACATTTATTAACTTTTGTGATCGGTAAATAATTCCCTGGGAACTGCAGTTAGCCCCTTCCTTGCAGCACGATCAGTTATTTATGTCAATTACGAGTCCTACCGACCTAAGCAAATAAAATAAAAATCATCATCAGGTTAAGCTTATATTTAACTTTAAAATATAGCCAATATTTTGATGACAGGTACAACAAATAATCAACTTGCTCTTCATAAAGTAATTAAAATAAAACGATTCCATAATTTACGGAACTTCATTTGTGACAAGTCAAACTAACGTGTCCTGTACTTTCTGTCGTTTTCCTTTGGTTATTTATTCATCATTTGCGTTATGCTAATAGAATGACGTCATATTACAAGAATTTGGATTTGTATCTTCAGGAAAGTCAAAAAACCCTTATGAATTATTATTCAAACTCGTTTTAGAAAAAGACCACGAGTGTTATTAAACGGAAATTATCACACATTAAATTATTTGTGCTCGTTCCTTTATCGAGTACGTATTATCATATTTATTTATTTCCTCTTGATTTTGTTTTTGTTTTTCGATATTTTCTTTTCATACAATCAAAACGTAGCAGAATCGTGACTGCATCGAAAAAATCGACTCTGGACAAAAAATTTGGAAAGACGGTATAGCAAAGTTTTGCAAAGTTCATACACATTACCTATTGATGGGAAACATTGCCGGCTTCGCTGTCGATTTGTTTATCCGTATTAATAATATGTCGTTATTCATTACAGAACAGAATAGAATATATATGTATTTGTGTTTGTCAATGCCTATGTACATTGAATACGTCAAAATAAACTTTCTGTTCTGTTCTATAAAATGTTGTTATCATATGTTCTATTAAATATATATGTAAGTAACAATAAGAAACAAGTAGAAAGGAAATAAAAATGTGAATACAGTTATCATTGTGGGAAAAGGATTGAAAACATTGAGGGGAGAGGACAAAATCTCCAAGGGATATAATGAACATTTAAGTACTGTAAATATTAAATTAAATCAATAACAAATAAAAATTAAATTACAAATAGAAATCATACTTTTTCAAACTATTTAAAATAATTTGTTGTCTTTCACTATAATTGGTAAATTAACACCTTACTATAACACCTTCATATCAATATAGATTATACTGTACTATAATGGATAAGTTAGACGAAATCTCTACCCCACTTGCTCTATATTATCAGTTAGACGAAATCTCCAGAATCCATTGATGCCAACTTAGAAATTTACTTACAAATACATTCCACCATTCAAACATAATCATTTACTTAGAAATACATTCCACCAATTACGGTTTGGGATTTGGTTAAGTTTTAAGCGAAACATTCATGATTATGCTCTCAAGTGTCTCCTCAGCACTAGAAAATAGTCACTGGTGAGATAAGGAGGTTAAGAATAATGATGTTGTGGCCAAAGTTAGAATCATAGGACTTTATAAAGGACAGTAATCTGGTCTTGTCCCCACAATATATCTTATCCTTCAATCAAGCCCTATGTTGAAAATACTGTAAAGAATGTTTTGTCATGAATCTAAAGATCAGATTATCTGTCTGTTACTCTCATTTGAGACCAGAGCTCTAGATAAGGCATTAAGGGGCGTTTTGCATGTTCTAAAATCCTTATTTGACCATGATGGCATCTATACGATTCTTTTGAGTACATAGGGTTTGCTTTAATAATAAGAAACGGAATCCGCTGTGGTCGAGTGGTTAGCGTCGGGGATTTCGAAACCGGTTGTCCCGGGTTTGATCCCCAGTCGCGGCACTACGGTCATGGTGGTGTGCCAAGGCACATTTTCTAGCCTAGTACTGGTTTGTTTACCCAGGGATCATGAATAAGTGAACTGTCGCCGTGATATAACTGAAATAATGTTGAAAGCGGCATAAATCCCCAATAAATAAATTAATAATAAGAAAGAAAAAGTGGGGAAAAGAGCCGAATACCCCTCCGTGAGACAACAAATTCCCTTGAACACTCTTGTTTGTATTTTCACAGAGCATCATCATTTTGAAGTAGTGTGGAAGAATGAACTTTTGGGATTCGGAAACAAAACTAAACCCCGAGTGCCTATGAATGAAGATAAAGCTGTTGAATTAGGAGCAGAAATCATTAGTGAAGCGTTTCTGATTGGATTTGCGATTTCAATTTTGGTTGGCGAATATTGGTTCTCTTCAAGATCAGCTGAAAAGAAAGATAGTGAAAAGAAATCAAAGGACACTTACATGGAAAATAAAGTCAATGAACTGTTAATAGACACAGATACAATGAATGCACAGATAAGAGAAATGCGAAGGCTAATTTATAGTGTAGAGGATAGTAACTTTAAATTACAGAAACAAATAGAAGAATTAGAAAATAAGAAAAATAAAGGATGGTGGTGAAATTATTTTTAAGTAGACTAGTTTTAGATATTGTAAGTAAGGTTTCTCAATTAATTTATTGACCAAAATATAGGCATGACAGCTAGTTATCGCACATGACTAATGCTTGCATTTTGTCAGGGGCAACTGTATTTATTAATTTAATCCCTTCCCACATGCAACAATTCTTCAGAAGATGACATTGAAAACATTTACCTACCTAGAGAAAAAAATATGGAAAAATCTCTATAAATAAAAGTATGTTCATTTAATAGAATTAAAACATTGTGGCAAAACAAGAAATTGCTCAATATGAGTGAGTTCCGTTAGCCAACATGTTTTCAAAAGTTGTGTTCTTCAAATGCTTCAAAATGTGTCTGCATCTTGTGGAAACTGGTAAACTTACGTCTATCATGGAAGTCAATCATGTTATATACAAGACGAATTTTGATGCAAAGCATCAAACTTCAAAGACTCCGCACATAATTTTGAAGCAGGACTTAAAGGAAGCTGATGCAGTTCAGTAGTCAGTACATTTAAATAACCTGTGCAAACAGACAGGATCTAAATATTTTGAAAAAGAAGGCCAAATGTCCCTTCAAGGGCAAGATGTGCCTATATTGCACACCTGAATACCATAGTCTATAATAAAAGGTTATCAAGAGCAGAAAGGGTAAATTTTGACGTTGGGATTAGACATTTTATATGCTAAGATACATACGTGTATGCGATATTCAGGATGTGAAGTTTAGTCATGAAACTATTTGGTTTACAGTTTGCTTAAAATTGACTGCTGTAAAAATAATGTTTCATACAAGCTGAAGTTTCTTAATTTTTATCAATTATATTATTCAATAAACGGTTTTAAATCTGCTCTAACTAGATCAGTTAGATAAAAAACATAGGTGTTGAAATACTTACAATAACTGATATTAACTTATTTAAAGGTTTAACTTTTAATGCCTAGGCTCTAGTTATAAGTTAAGTGTGACACAAGATTTTGAAGGAGAAGGGGAAGTCTATTCTCCTTCGTGCTTAGCAGAGATATGATATAAAAAAAGGGAGTATATAAACCAAAAATACAAAGTAATGTAAACAAGTTTAAAGATAATTATTATCAAAATTGAGCATTTATGAAATTTGAAAAAAAATCACAGGTATAGTCAACAAAAATACAACGTTCTGAATAAACAAACTGTGTGTGGAGGAACGTTTTAAGTTTAGAAATACAACATAATTTCATAAATAGGCAAAAACATCCCCCTGAAACATTTTTCTGAGCTTTGATGAATCGGGTTGTCAGGGCCGTAAATCAATCTTTTAAGAAAGCGTAGCCTAGGAAGTTGGGGGAAAAGTGAACTTTTTTCTTAGCTTTGATGAATCGGGTCTTCAAGGCCGTAAACCAAACTATTAACAAAGCGTAGCCTAGGAAGTTGGGGAAAAGTTATTAAATACCCATTAAATGTGTCTAAAGTTTTGAGTTAACGGTAGAAGACATGTATACGTATTTTGTATCTTGTTGTTTTTTAAATCAGTTAATACAATTTTTTTTATTCATAAAGGTTGTTTTTTTCAAACATATTACAGAGTTTTTCTTTACAATAATAATGTTAGTTGCTCGGACCTCCCTATTCAATTACGCAACCCCATGGTACAAAATTGAAACCTTTTCAATACTAACACTGCATCAATCAATTTCAACCATAGGGTATTTTATAATTTTTGATAAGTGTAAAGGAGAACCAAAATTAATGTTCACTCAGCCAGCATTAGTGCAAATCCATTATGGTTTGTTTTGTCTGTGTTTGATAAGTGCTTTGCGCAACCTTCAACAGTTTTTCAGTTATATCACTACGTTTCGTGGGTTATTTCATAGTACTACAGTACTACTGGTCCATTTATCCGGACACAAGTGAGTCAATTGTAATGCTAACCCCACAAACCTGAGCTCCAAGGAAAGCCATTATTGTGTCCTACCATTTTTAATGGCTTTGGTATGACCCAGCAGGGTATCCGACCCTTGAACTTTGGACCAGAGGTGGATGAGCTCTACATCACAGAGACTAGAAGGACAACAGGAATACACAGGTTTACCTGGATCTACATCCGATGATCAGTAAATTATCTCCTATCACTAAACTTGTTGGGTTGCTCATATATAGTTTAAATGCTGTGCATATATTGTTAAAGTACCTGTGATAGAAGCAATAAATAGTTACAGTATTAAATGACTGTACAATTTATCAATCATATAACAGCTTGTCAAAACTGTCTCCCAAGAGAGTTTATTAACCTTTTCCCACATACAACAAATCTGCGGCAGATGTCTTTGCACACAATTAAGAAAAATCTATATATATGAAAGTATAACTATTGTATAGGGTTGAAACCATGGTTGCAAAAGGTCAACTTTTTCATCATGATCAATTTCTCCGTTTGTCACATTGTTTTTGAAAGCTTTCTGATGCAGAGACATCAGAAAGTGCTGTTTGTGGGAAAGGGTTAATGAATGTCTATTGTCATTAATGTTGTTTACAGCGTTTCCAAAATGTTTGTTTTGTGTTAGAAGTTTTGCAATAAGATTTCCAATCAAGCCCCTACCAGACAATCTATGCTGTCATTGACAGGTCTTGTTATTGTTTATTTGAGCTGTCAGGGGTGGCGAAATATGATTTTGACTTACTTGTCCGTTTTTTCAAAATACTATTTTGCACTCGTCCGTATGATATTTATATAGTAAATCCCTACAAAATTTCACTTGTCCGTACAGGCTCTGGGACAAGCTGGGCAATACGGACAATGGATTTTGCCACCCCTGGCTGTTTCACACGAGAAAACCAACATTATGAACTCTGCGTAATGTATCGACCCAGATCAGTCTGAGATGGCTAATCCGGGCCGACACATTCTGTCTCAGGGGGATAGAGGTATAAAAGAGTAATGATAACTGAAACAGAAAATCCACTGGAGGCGAAAAAGTGTCTGTCCGGGTTAGCCTGCGTGGCATGCTTAGGCTGATCCAAGTCGATACTTTACACAGAGTCCACAATGATGGAAAATGTGCAAGTTGGCATTCACTGTAGGTTCAGATCAGACTGAACATCTGCTCCGTCTGTCTTATCAGAATTTACATACATTGACAGAAACTTGTAACAGACTGTTCAGAAAAGCGAAGTTGTCCCTATCCCATGGACAAGCTCATATTTAGTTAACCCTTTCCCTCATATAGACGCTTTCTGACACCTCTGCAGCAGACGGCTTTTTGAAAACATAGTGACAAAAGAAGAAATTGCACAAAACGTGCAATTTCTCCTTTTGCCACAATGTTTTCCACATTTTGTCATAGGTTATCCATTCAATTATGGAGATTTTCTATGTTTTGACAAAATACGTTCAAAGTTGTCTGCTGCAAAATTGTTGTATGAGGGAAAGGGTTAAAAGAAAAGGCAGCTGGCTGAATGAGATAGATGGATCATTATTCATCAATCTAAATAATTGTATTGTTAACATTGCCTTAACCCTTTCCCACATACAGACGCTTTCTGACACCTCTGCAGCAGACGGCTTTTTGAAAACATAGTGACAAAAGAAGAAATTGCACAAAACGTGCAATTTCTCCTTTTGCCACAATGTTTTCCACTTTTTGTCATAGTAACGTTATCCATTCAATTATGGAGATTTTCTATGTTTTGACAAAATATGTTCAAAGTCGTCTGCTGCAGAAATGTCATATGAAGGAAAGGGTTAATCCTTTCTTACATACGGACGCTTTGGACAATTCTGCAGCAGACAACTCTTGGAAACATTTTGGCAAAAGGAGAAATTGTCCTTTTGCAATGTTCATTGTTTTCAACTCTATTTAATAATTTAACTCTCATTAATGAAGATTTTTAACGTTTTTGCCAATATGTTTTCAAGTCGTCTTTTACTGATTTGTTGTATTAGGGAAAGGGTTATTTAAAATGCCACTGCTACCAGCAATGCAATGTTAGCCTTTCAAATTGTATTTTTGAATAATATAAACATAGATTTGAAGACATCAACCTAAAATATTATTCTAAATCTTTCTCAGAATTCTTCTCAAGATTTTTCAGTGAGAGGTACATGTATGTACCAGTATATATATTTTTTTTCCATCAGGGTAAATATGCGATCAGTGTAATTATTGTGTATCATTTATTTCTTTGTAATTTATTTATTTTTAACCCTTTCCCACTTGCAGACGTATTCTGAAGCATTTTACATGAGATGACTTATAAAAGTATTGTGGCAAACGGATAAATTGCTTATACTGAGCAATTTCACCTTTTGCCACTACATGTATATTTTCATCTCTTTGAAATAATGATACTTTTGTTAATATAGATTTGCCCTGATTTTGCTGAGATGTTTTCAAAGTC
Source organism: Serripes groenlandicus (assembly GCA_031761405.1). Classification (NCBI taxonomy): domain Eukaryota; kingdom Metazoa; phylum Mollusca; class Bivalvia; order Cardiida; family Cardiidae; genus Serripes; species Serripes groenlandicus. The sequence continues at coordinate 30,661,960 of JASEVX010000001.1, read as the reverse complement.
ATCTGCTGCAGATTTGTTGTATGTATGTGGGAAAGGGTTAAAATATTTTCAAAATGGATTGCTGCACAGTTAACTGTTGTTAGTTCAAACATTAACTATTCCTTGATACAGAAAGTAGTTGACTGCTGAAAATATCTATTCATGAAAGTATTGTTATCATTAAATAGAACTGGATACATAATGGTGAAATAAGAAATTGCTGATCATGAGCAATTTCTCCTTATATCATAATTTTCAAAAGTCATCTTCTGCTGAATAATGTGTACAATTCGGTGGAGTAAACATTTAATAAGAGGAAAGATGTTCATATTAATGATTCCTTTTTTAGAAATGAAAATATTGTTGGCAAAATAGAAATTACTCATAATTTCTTTATTTTCACGAATTGTCTTAATAAGGGATAGGGGCTTATGTATATGAATTACAACTGTTTTGTCATTGATTAGCATATTTTGCTAAGTAGTGGTAAATAAGAAACATTAATATACATCTGCAAAAGACACATTTTAAAAACATTGTGGAAAAAAAGAGAAATTGCTTACGAGATATGTGGAAAAGGATTAAAACTGCATATAAAACATCATTTTCATTTAAACATTGATTGACTTTGATCACAAGTGTAATATGATAAAGCAATGAACAGTTAAGTAGTCTTTTATTGGATATAATTGCATGTACATGTAGTAAGTATTCTGTTGTTATTGACATCATGTTATGTTTTAATAATTTGTATTAAAAAAAAGAAGAAATCTTTGAATAGTTACATTTTTGTTGTTTTAATTTGTCAACTATAAGCAAATGATGTCCAAGAAGTTTTAACCATTTCCCGCCATATAGACACTTCATGGCCCCTCTGCAGCAGACAACTCTTGAAATCATTGCGGCAAAAGAAGAAATTGCTAATGGTGTGCAATTTCTCTTTTTATGCCCCCGGAATCATAGATTCGGTGGGCATATAGTTTTTGGCCTGTCTGCACGTCTGTCTGTCTGTCTGCACAAAAAAAACTTTAACCACTACTTTTGAACCATAACAGGTACGGCTACCATATTTCACATGTGTATTCCTTGTGACATGACCTTTCTGTCACTACCAACATTTTTGACCTTGCGACCTTGACCTTTGACCTAGATGTTGCCATTCTCAAAAAAACCTGTAACCTTGACCACTTCTTTTGAACCATAACAGGTACGGTTACCATATTTCACATGTGTATACCTTGTGACATGACCTTTCTGTCAGTACCAACAATTTTCACCTTGCGACCTTGACCTTTGACCTAGATGTTGCCATTCTCGAAAAAAACTTTAACCTTGGCCATTACTTTTGAACCATAACAGGTACGGCTACCATATTTCACATGTGTATTCCTTGTGACATGACCTTTCTGTCAGTACCAACATTTTTGACCTTGACCTTTGACCTAGATGTTGCCATTCTCGAAAATTCCTGTAACCTTGGCCATTACTTTTGAACCATAACAGGTACGGCTACCATATTTCACATGTGTATTCCTTGTGACATGACCTTTCTGTCAGTACCAACATTTTTGACCTGGCGACCTTGACCTTTGACCTAGATGTTGCCATTCGGGGGCATCAGTGTTTCACAAACACATCTTGTTTCTACAATGTTTTCATTTCTATCAATGGTTGTATTTTAATTCGTTTAGATTTTCCATATATTTGCTTATGAGGTTTTCAAAGTGGTTTGCTGAAAAATTGTTGTATGTTGTAAATGGTTTATTATGGTTGTTCCCGGATATAATATGTTTAGATATATTGGATGTTAACGTTGTTTTCAATGGTATTTCAGTTTAATCACTATGACCAGTGTTTACCTAACATGCATAACCTGGCTCTCTTGCACCAATTTATCAACAGAAAATTATCCCAGGAAAGCGGCTTACTTTCTATTTTGGACTGTTAGCCTATTGAGTGAAATTGAATATCTCTAGTCACAATGACAATCATCATAAAGAATAAACGGCTGAACTGTCACAATGACAATCAATGAATCATAAAGAATGAATGGTTGAGCTGTCACAATGACAATCTTCATAAAGAGTGAATGGCTGAACTGTCACAATGACAATCTTCTTAACCCTTTCCCTCATATAAACGCTTTCTGACGCCTCTGCAGCAGACAGCTTTTTGAAAACATAGTGACAAAAGAAGAAATTGCTCAAAACGTGCAATTTCTCCTTTTGCCACAATGTTTTCCACTTTTAGTAATAGGTTTTCCATTCAATTATGGAGATTTTCTACGTTCGAAGTCGTCTGCGGCAGAATTGCTGTATGAGGGAAAGGGTTAAAGAATGAATGCCAGAACTGTCACAATGACAATCATCAAAGAGAATGAATGGCTGAATTGTCATGATGACAATCATCACACAGAATGAATGGCTGAACGGTCACAGTGACAATCATTATAAAGAATGAATGGCTGAACTGTCACACTGACAATCATCATAAAGAATGAATGCCTGAACTGTCACAATGACTATCTTCATAACAAATGAATGCCTGAACTGTCACAATAACAATCATCATAAATAATGAATGGCTTAACTGTCACAATGACACTCTTCATAAAGGTTGAATGACTGAACTTTAATGATGACAGTCATCATAAATAATGAATGCCTGTACTGTCACAATGACAACATCATAAAAAATTAAATGGCTGAACCGGGATTCAAACTCGAGACCCCTCAAAAGAGAGCTCTTCTTGTTACCCAATAAATGATTACAATTATGGGTCAGACTTGAAAAAGTATCAGAGGAAAAATATTACATTACAAGAATTGTGGGAGTATAGTTTTAAGAGTTTCATGTAAAATGAGACATAAATAAAGGCTGTTATAGACAAATGTGATCCCTAGGTGAGTATCGCCCAGCCAAGACAGGCAATACAAAAACTTTATTACATGACCTATTCGCTATAGCTGAACCCCCATTACCTTTCCCTGAAATGTCTTATCTTTATAAAAAAAACCTTTCCCGCATACAACACATTTACAGCAGACGACTTAATCAACATCTAGATAAAATCTCTATTAAATATTAATGAAAGAATATGTTTTATAATAGAAAACAAATTGAAAACGTTGTGGCAAAAATTGCTCATTTTGAATACTTTCGTCTTTTGACAAAAATGTAAACAAAAGGCGTCTTTATGGGAAAGAGTTATGTGTTTTTCCTCGCAGTCTTGCACCAGAATTCAATATCCAATCTGACCCAATTAACCCTTTCCCACATACAACAACTCTGCAGCAGACGATTTTGAGATTGTCTACTCAAATATATGGAAAATCTTTATAATTGCAGGTAAAATTACAGAAAAAAGTTGAAAACACTGTGGCAAAAGGAAAAATTGCTTGTTTTGAGCAATTTTTTCCTTTTGTCATAAATTGTTCCAACCTTATTAAATAATTACACTTTTTTGACTGGATGCTTTAGATTTGTATGTGGGAAAGGGTCAAGACAGAGTTAACCTTTATAACTTTATCTTTGAAAAACTTATGTGTCATTCAATAGAAAGTATGGATGCTAGTGGAAATCTAAGTGTTTAATAAGAGCATAAAGAAAATGTTGTTAAAAAAGGAGAAATTCGATTTTGAGAGTTAATTCTTCCATTTCAACACACAGAAGCATGACACGTCTGTTTGGTGGGAAAACAGTCTTCACTGGTGAAATAGTAAGTTAGTAATATTAAAATTACAGTTTAAAAGAAATGGATATTTTGTTAGCATGTGACATTTTATTCTCTTTACCCTGTATCAGTATTTGATTGATTGATTGATTGATTGGGGTTTAACGCCGTTTTTAACAATTTCTCAGTTATATCACGGCGGCCAGTTCACCTACTCATGCATTTCCATCAGTATTTGATGTTTACTGTCTACATGTATAAGAAATTCTTTGCTTTATCTGTAAACCCTTTCCAACAAACATACGCTTTCTGACGCCTCTGCAGCAAACACATTGTTTGTTAGTAAGCCCGTTCCCACATATATAGACACTTCCTCACGTCTCGGATAAAATTGTGACAAATGGAGAAATTGCTAAAAATATATATATATTCGGAAAACGTTTCCAACTATTTTAAATAATTAAGCTTCCCTATCTAGAGATTTTCCAAATTTTGCAGATAAATAAATAAAATAAAACACGTATTATGAAAATCACAGAATCACAAAATAGGAAAACAAACAAAAATGTGAATAAAAAAGAACCTGGTCCAACTTTATTGGACGGGCTACCAACCGATGCCTATTCACAGGCGCAATCCCACTACTGCTCGACACGGGAACTTTTGCCTGCTGTGTTTCCACCCTGGGCCGTTTCGTCCCTCCTTAGACAACCTGGACCCCTGAGGCTCCCCAGAGGGGCCCATATTGATGCCGAGCTTAGTGCGGACACCCGATCGACAGAGCACACCGGAGAGCAGAACCCCCGACCTCAAACCATTCCAGATTCCGGCCTCTAGGTAGCTAGATTACAGGAGCACGCCACAACTCCCAGCCGACAGTAAAACGTTCTATATCCTATTATAAACCAAGCATTATAATCTTGCAATTTTTTTTTTTTCCAGAAACATTTTTACAAAAGAAGAACGAGTTCAACACATGAAATAAAATAATACAGACAAGGGATAATTAAGTAAAAATACAAAATAAAAATATTACGAAAGATAAAAATGGCAACCATCGCCTCGTGTAAAATATTCCCGGTGATTTACGGAAATTACCGAGATATAATCTATTTTTAGAACACACATGCATAATGTTTTCACAAGCCGTTTCACGTTGTTTACTTTGCTTTATTCTTTAAGATAACAACATCAAACTGTTATGCAAAAAGTATCGCTAGCAAGGAAACTGGAAACGAAAGACTTGTGGAAGATGTTGATCCTATTTAAGATGAGTCACAAAGGCTGTAATCTATTATAGAAGGAAAGTAAATCTCGACAAATCCTATTTACAGTAAAAATGAGTTATTTCCCTTCTACATATTACCGGAAAAAAACAACAACTTAGAATTGTCAAACTTTCATTTTATTTAAAACACACTAGATTTATACATTTGCAGTAAAAGTTGTAACATCTAGAAAGAATTCAAAAGCAATTCAGAAATAGTTGAGAACATTGTTTTGAAAGAGCTGCCTATACTCAGGAATCTAGAACTAAAGGCCATGTATACTCTACATTCCTGCTATACTGAAGGGGAAGGCGAAAGGTTTCCGAAATAAGCAGTAGATCTACAATAAAAACACGTATATAAAACCCACTACTTTCCACACACAAAATTATTTGATGCTCATTATCACATGTATTAGAAATCCTTTGCTTTATCTATACATACATGTATACGCTTTCTGACGTTCTGTATTATAACATGTACAAATTATAGAAGAATAAGAGATCTACATGTATTAGAAATCCTTTGCTTTATCTATACATACATGTATACGCTTTCTGACGTTCTGTATTATAACATGTACAAATTATAGAAGAATAAGAGATCTACAGAAAACATCAACTATCACGGTTAAAACATAAATGGCATAAATGTTTGACGACTGGATAACAGACAACGTCTTCGAAAATCATTGTTGAAAAAGGTGAAAAGTTTTGTTTTCAACTAGGTAAATTAATTGACCTGTGCGTTAATCACACAGCGATACTTGGTTATATGAAAAATTACCAAGGTTGCGCATATACATGTTTATACCTATTTTTTATCTCAATGGTCCGAATGTAAAAATACAAGGTCAATTCCTCTTAACAATATCAAGGTCTTTTCTGGTGTTTCAAGTTTTTTCCCTCAGATATTTTTTACGAAGCAAACCACTTTTAAACAAGAGTGCCATGATGGCCCACCAGGAACCGCTCACATGATATATGCAATATGATTTGCAATGTGGTCAGGAAAACTTATACAAGACGCCCAAAGTCAAATTAGCTCCACTTGCAACAAGGCATAATAACCCAACCACTTTTGTCTGTCTTATGTCAAATAAATATGACATGAGGAAACTGATAGGTCTTTTTCAGATAAGAATCTTTTCAAAGTTTTCCCTATATCTATGTAAAACTGGTGACCTCAGGGGCGGGGCCAAGTTTGAACCCGGGGCATAATTTGAACAATCTTGAAATAGGACCTCTAGACAGTGCTATGTGTACATACCAACTATCTAAGCTAAAAGCCTTTTTGTTTCAGACAAGAACATGCTCAAATTGTTACCCTATAAATCTCTATGTAAGACAAGTGATCACCGGGATGGGGCCAATTTTGAACCCTGAAGCATTATTTTAACAATCTTGGAAGAGGATCGCTAGACAATACTACATAACACACATCTAAGCTCTATGCCTTTCGGTTTCAGACAAGAAGGTTTTTCCCTATGAAACTCCATGTAAAACAGGCGATTCACGGGGCGGGGCCAATGTCAAACCAGGACGAAGTGGAGGTAGGCATAAGTTGAACAATCTTGGTAAAGGACCATTCGATAATGCTCGACCAAATATCTTTTCTACGCTTTTCTGATTAGAGAAGAAGATTTTCAAAGTGTTTCCATATATATCTTTTTGTAAAACAGGTGACATCCGCCCCCCCCCCCCCCCCCCCCCCCCCCCCCCCCCGGGTCAAAATTGGAACAATCTTGGTAGATGACTACTAGACAATGCTAAACACCAAATAGTAAACCACATCCCTTTTAAACAAGAAGATTTACATTCATTTCGGTTGCCATTGCAACCAGAGATCTGCATGGAATTAATTTCTTTGAACAATTTTGAAGGGGGGATAACCTTATGAAGTGTCATCAGATTTGGCAAAGCAGTTTCAAAGATATTGTTGACCCACGCACGACGGCCAAAAGACGAGTACAGTAGATCATGTTAAAAATAACACAGGGATGAAACCAGTGTAAGCTAAATGTGACTATCATGTTAAAAATAACACAGGGATGAAACCAGAGTAAGCTAAATGTGACTATCCTGTTAAAAAATAACACAGGGATCGAACCAGAGTGAGCTATGTGTGACTATCATGTTAAATAATGCACACATCCATTTTATAGTCTGGAAGTACATACAGAACAAATCTTTATTATGTTATTCATACTATTTTATTTCACTATACACACAAGAGAAAGTTGATGCAAGGCATCAATGTCGCCGGAAAAGACTGCATTGATTTATTTTTTAACACACATGTATTCTTGACTTTCATTAGTCTAAACATACACATAATGTTTTCATAAACACTAATTCCAGGATTTTTGAAATTCCACATAGATCTACAAATTTCAGTATTTCTTTTGGTCAGGATTTTGGATGTTTTGTATTTGTCAATAAAACCACAACAAATTAATACATTTTGGGATTAAAATCTACATGCAATAAAAAGCTATTAAATATTTCCGTGTCTGAAGCAACAATGAAAACCTTTAAACGCTTAAAACATTGAGAAAACGGTTAAATTGCTGAAAACATGAAATTCCTCCTTTTTAATAATAATTATATAATAAATATTTCACAGATGTTAAAATTTATCCTCATATGTTTAAAAAGTAGACCACACTTGAAACAACATATCAGCTAAATTGTTTATCTAAATCGTTGATGCATACAATATATGTTTGGCGCAAGAGAAATGCCAGTCCCATTACTATTTAATAGGTGGCAAGTATGAAATTAATTGGATGCGAAAGAGCAGATTTTCTTTATTTCTAAATCTATTGTTTATCAGAGTTTGTTCTTCTCTTAATTTGTTTCAAGCCAAATAATCATTTAATATCACATATATTTAAACATTTAAGTGTGTAATATTAGCTATCTATCTGTAATAAGGTGTTTGAGCATTCTTTCGAAATGTTGACCGTCGTTTCAAAATCGAGTCGTAGTGTCAAACATCGAAGAAAGTGAATAAAAAATCAGGCAAAGCTTTAGTGCATTCGAGAAAAAAAAAGCATTTCTATAGTATCTGTCTTTCTCCTATATTCGACCCATGCACTCGTTTCGTGACGTTTAAGAAATCAATTTGTCGTGCGACATTTTTTGTATGCATAAAAATGTCACTTTTCTAAGTTTACATTTTACTTCCGGTTACTTTGTTTTGTTTACATTTTGGCAATATGAAACTAGGTCACAAACTGAGGAAAAGGCGTTTCGACGTTCACGACCGATAAACAGGCTTATATTTGAGACATATTTTCACCAATTATTCTTATTTTTGTTTCTGTTACCAGTTTATGTTGATACTTATCTATTAAAAGGAGAATTTGACGTTATTTTAATATCGATAATCGGCTGCAAGCAGGTGCGCGTATGTAATCAAATTAGAATGTGCGACGTAAAGGTTTGTAGTTATCGCCTTTTGATTACATAGTTTATGAAAATAAAGTATCCCAGTCTAGCTAATAGGGACTATTTGTCTTCGTAAATAAAACACAAAAACGTAAATGCCAGTCAAAATAAAGGAACTGCACATACTTAAAACATCGTAATATTTATTTCATTTTAGATGTGTCATAACTTAGTGTTTTTAAACAAACGCAATTGTAATATGTTCAAGACATTTAAAAAAAAAAAATCTAATAATAACCCCTCCTCCCATGTCATTTCCGAAAACCTATTAAAAGTAGAAGTCGCGGGCTTCTGCCCGGCGACTAATAATAATACACATACAAGTAGCATATGAATGTGTATTAAAGTGTGAAGACTGTCAAAGTCGTATCAGACTAACAACAATGGCTTTCATGTCAGAGTCAAACTTAATGTCAAGGTTAATAAACTCAACGAGAAACATAAAACATTTTACAAATCAATGGACTGTACATGCAGTAACTAACCAGGGGACTGTACAGTAGCAAGCATTACACTTTGCACATATTTAAAAACCTTGACATGTTCCCGCGAAAGCTTAACGCCGTTACACGTTACAGTAACATCAATCTTTTCAATCTTCTTATATTAACACTAAAACTTGTTTAATATACAAATGTAATTGGTTACTGTGCACTGCACTTCCTCTCACTGTGTTGAATCATCGTATGAAGTTTATATTCCATTAAGTAGTTTTCAAGTTATACTCTGGACAAGGCAAACATTGCAACGGACCGACTGACCGACCACAGGGTGACTCCAATACATGAACGGCTGAATTGTCACAATGCACTCATCATAACGAATAAATGGCTGAACTGGGATTGAGACTTGAGACACCTCGAAAGAGAACTCTCGTTGTTACCTAATAAAAGATTACAATTCAGGGTCAGATTTGAAAATATATCAGAGGAACTTTTTTTAAATACTGGTTCAGTTTTAATACTTTTGTGGGAAAGTGAAACATAAATAAAAGCTGTTATAGTCGCAAATGTGATCCTTAGTAAAAGTATTGCCCAGCTAAGACAGGCACTGTAAAAAACTTTATTACCCGACCTATTCGCTAGCTGAACCCCCATTTCGAGATAAGTCAAAACTGACCTTTCCATGACATGTCTTATCTTTATCAAACCATCCCGCATACAACAAATTTACAGCAGCGATATAGAAAATCTCAATTATTATATAAACAAGAGAAAGTTGATGCAATGCATCAATGTCGCCGGATATCCATAGTGCAGTTATGCATAGCACTAACATTATAGTAGTTGAATAAACAGTTATTAACTGAGGGGCATATTGGAACATCAGGGGTGGGGTCAAGTGAAAATGTATCATAACTTGCATTGTTTTGTCAACGAAGTGAATGATAATTGAAGCCTTTCATTGTTTATGATCAATCTCCATTCCAAAGTAAGTTGACTAGACACACAACCAACTAATTATTGATCATAAACAGTAATGGAAATGAGAAATCTTGCCAATCATTAGTCTTAGTATGTATACAGTGCTTTCATTAAGGAATAATTATAAGATTTGTGAATTCCACATACACTTTTCAAGATGTTTGTCAGAATATTTGAATTTTATTATTTTTCAATAAAACCACAAAACAGACAATTTAGGATTTGCACGCAATAGCACATCATTTTACCTTTCCTCTATTAAACTCAACAGTGGACACGTTTGCAGCAATATACTTTTAAAACAATGAGTTAAGGGTTAAATAGCTGAGTTTTCTCTTTTTCTCAAAATGATATTAGCTTGGCATCCTAATTATATCATATTTTAACAAATGTTGAAATGTAGTCCAATATTTATAAATTAGACCACATTCGAAATATAATATCAACTAAACAGTTAAATCTCATTGAAATTGTTGTATAATTTAAACTTAATTTCGAACATAAACTGAGCCCTACAACATGTTAATTTATTTTAATTATTTCCTTCCTTTTTTATAATGAAAATAACAAAACTACTCATGTTTTAAAATTATATTATGATGAGCGCCCTTGTGTCAATGATCCATAACAATATGCAGATCGGAAGCAATATGCCTTTAGGGAATTAAATGACACATTTAAAATTGTCAAGGACGAAATAATTTTGTACGAAAGACCCGATTCTTTCTTATTCGCAGAGGTGTCGTTCTTTAAACTCTCTTTATAGGCAGAGTGTTCGTTCAAAGTAATTTTTCTATTAAAACTAGTTTTTATCTCGGTTTGTTCTTTTCTTCATTTGTTTCGAACCAAATAAACATTTTAAATCACCTACGATTTACTATTTGTAAGTGAGTGTAAAGAGACGGCTCTCTGCAAAGGAGATTGATCTACGCAGTTGGTATTCGCGAGTCACGCTTCAAGCAGGTGCGCGTATGTAAACTAATTAGGCTGCGACGTAAAGGTTTGTAGTTATCGCCTTTTGAGTACATGTAGTATATTGTGTAAAAATAAAGTATACCAGTCTAGCTAATAGGGACTGTTTTGTCTTCGTAAATTAAACAACAAAACATAAATGCGAGTCAAAATAAAGAAACTGAAAATACCTAAAACATCGGAATATTTATTTCATTTTAGATGTGTCATTACTTAGTGTTTTTAAACAAACACAATTGTAATATGTTCAAGACATCTAAATGTGTTTCTTCCTAATAATAATCCCCCCTCCCATGTGATTTCCGAAAAACCTATTAAAAATAGAAGTCGCGGGCTTCTGCCCGGCGACTAATGAAGGTATAATATGCAAGAAATTGGGGCAAAAATGAGAATTTGCTAGTTTTGAGAGATTTCTCCTTTTTTTCAAAAGAAGGGATTAAGTGTTTCCTTAGCTGTCTTTCTCCAGCACTTCATATCCAATTTGACCCACTTAGCAACATTTATTTAAATGATAGTAAAACTATTGAATTGAGTTGCAATCATAGTGGAAAATGGAGAAATAAATCTTTATTTGATACAAGAGTATGTGAAAGCTAATCTTATTCTACACTGTGAGCAGAACTTCTGTGAATAGACTTACGAAGGACATGCTTTAAAAGATGGAATAAGATATCTTATCTGGAACCCTTTCTTATTTGCAGCACACATTTTGGTAACATTGTGGAAAAAAGAGAAATTACTCATGATGAGTAATTTCTCCCTTTACCGTAAAGTTTTTAACTTTATTAAATAAATACATTTTTTTTTTTAGTTATCTGCTGCATATTTGCTGTATGTGGGAAAGGGTTAAACCTGTAATATAGGTTGACTCTTTCTTTGAAAAAAATTATGTAATTTAATAGAAAACATAGATTATATTGGAAAGGTATGAGTTTATTAAGGGCATGAAGAAAATTTTGTTGAAAAACGAGAACTTTGATTTTGAGAGCTAACACACTGACAAAATGCCACGTCTGTTTGGTCGGAAAACAGTCTCCACTGGTCAAGTAAGCTAGTAAAATTTAAAACAAAATGTGTTTACAGTTTATAAGAAATGGATATTTTGTTTGTATGTGCCATTTTGTACTCTTTACGCTGTATCATTCATAATGCTGTTCATTGTCTACATGTATTAAACATTCTTTACTTTATCTATAAACCCTTTTTCACATGCATACGCTTTCTGACATCGTCTTTGCAGCAAACAACTTGTTTCACATACATATATACACTTTCTAACGTCTTCAGAAAACATTATGACAAAAGGTGATATTAGAGTTCTACTAAAAAAATCCTTTTGTCACAACGTTTCTTTCCAACTATTTTCGTTTGTTAAGCTTTCTAGAGACTTTCCAAAAAGTTGCTTATAGTATTGTTTAATTATATTCAATGTATATAATTTTAATTTATATTGAGATTAACAAATAAAATAAAATCCGTTTATTAAAACAAACAAAATGTGAATAAAAAAGAACCTGGTCCAACTTTATTGGACGGGCTACCAACCGATGCCTATTCACAGGCGCAATCCCACTACTGCTCGACACGGGAACTTTTGCCTGCTGTGTTTCCACCCTGGGCCGTTTCGTCCCTCCTTAGACAACCTGGACCCCTGAGGCTCCCCAGAGGGGCCCATATTGATGCCGAGCTTAGTGCGGACACCCGATCGACATAGCACACCGGAGAGCAGAACCCCCGACCTCAAACCATTCCAGATTCCGGCCTCTAGGTAGCTAGATTACAGGAGCACGCCACAACTCCCAGCCGACAGTAAAACGTTCTATATCCTATTATAAACCAAGCATTATAATCTTGCAATTTTTTTTTTTTCCAGAAACATTTTTACAAAAGAAGAACGAGTTCAACACATGAAATAAAATAATACAGACAAGGGATAATTAAGTAAAAATACAAAATAAAAATATTACGAAAGATAATCAAAGCGCCAATGGCACTGTAGTGGCGATCGTATGGAAAATCCTGCAAAGTAACAAGCAGTATATCGGTGTAGGGCTTGCGATGACTCTGGTGCGGGTATATTTGAGAATGTATCAACCCTGCATCTTTTGACAGTAGAATAATGTTAGTTTGCCAGAATGTTGTCTTGGTGATTATTTAGTTACGTTCTGAAATTGGTCATGATGTGTTCAAAATTAGGCCATTCCAAAGTTATGAAAAATCTAGTTGGTATTCGATAGACTACCGTTTTAGCTCATTAGAATGACTATTTGTAATCTAAATTGTTTGGGTAATCACATGTTTATCACCAGGTCGTTAGGCCATATTAAGATAAAATATATTTTACACTTTAGAAATGACTAAAGAAAGGAGAGAAAACAGTATCCATTAGTTTGGTGTTTGTTTCAATTATGTCCGATATTAAACAGGTCTGTTCAATTTAGTCCCTTCACATTGCATGATTGAGGGTTGTCACAGTGTATTTATATGTCTCTGAGGTTGTTAAACTGCTTCGAATAATGTGAGTGCAAAAACAAACACAAAACATGCTCCAAAAGCACAATTTCACTATTTGCCAAACTGTTTAATTTATGAAAATATAGGCATATATTATAATGCTAGATCTTCAAACTCAATTAGGCTACACTGTCAGCATTGATTGCTAATTGACTCTAGAACGTGCAGACGTGTATACATAACGTGTGTACACACTGCCATCGTGTGTCCTTTAAACCTTTGTAAACCAGTCTTATTATCTAGACGCTTTCATATATTTAAACAAGTACAAAATAAAGCGTTTATAATATTGAGATTTACAAGCTTTTCTGGTTTTTGGTCTCGCGAGCTATTTATAGAACCTTTTGGAATTTCCAGATTTGAGTATCACCAGAGTTGTCGTTATTTGCAAGGCAGAACGCGCAATGATATTTATTATCTGCCAAATCATGACGAAGATAATCAGAGTACAACCAACTCCTGCCGAATCAGGTTAAAGGTCAAAAGGTTACGGTTGACTACAGTAAAAATAAAACGAGGCACAGGAGTATCATGATACTCTGCATAGCGTACCCAAGACGCCCGATGATATTTATTATCTGCCCAAACATGAAGAAAGATAATATGTAAATAGTTTAACTCTATTTAGATATTTTCTCGATAAATCTCAAATATTAGTACCAATCCGGTATCAAAGTAGCACTAACATTATCATTATTAATCGTGTGCCTGCATCACTGATGGAACTATATATATATATGGGGTTTAACGGAAGTGAGTAAATTGCCTTTGCAGAAATATCCAACCGATTGTTCAAATACGACTATATAATTTTTTTTTCGTTGTTGTTGTTTTGGTAGCACTGTGGCGATTGTCAACCAATCGCCACAAAAATGGCAACCATCGCCTCGTGTAAAATATTCCCGGTGATTTACGGAAATTACCGAGATATAATCTATTTTTAGAACACACATGCATAATGTTTTCACAAGCCGTTTCACGTTGTTTACTTTGCTTTATTCTTTAAGATAACAACATCAAACTGTTATGCAAAAAGTATCGCTAGCAAGGAAACTGGAAACGAAAGACTTGTGGAAGATGTTGATCCTATTTAAGATGAGTCACAAAGGCTGTAATCTATTATAGAAGGAAAGTAAATCTCGACAAATCCTATTTACAGTAAAAATGAGTTATTTCCCTTCTACATATTACCGGAAAAAAACAACAACTTAGAATTGTCAAACTTTCATTTTATTTAAAACACACTAGATTTATACATTTGCAGTAAAAGTTGTAACATCTAGAAAGAATTCAAAAGCAATTCAGAAATAGTTGAGAACATTGTTTTGAAAGAGCTGCCTATACTCAGGAATCTAGAACTAAAGGCCATGTATACTCTACATTCCTGCTATACTGAAGGGGAAGGCGAAAGGTTTCCGAAATAAGCAGTAGATCTACAATAAAAACACGTATATAAAACCCACTACTTTCCACACACAAAATTATTTGATGCTCATTATCACATGTATTAGAAATCCTTTGCTTTATCTATACATACATGTATACGCTTTCTGACGTTCTGTATTATAACATGTACAAATTATAGAAGAATAAGAGATCTACATGTATTAGAAATCCTTTGCTTTATCTATACATACATGTATACGCTTTCTGACGTTCTGTATTATAACATGTACAAATTATAGAAGAATAAGAGATCTACAGAAAACATCAACTATCACGGTTAAAACATAAATGGCATAAATGTTTGACGACTGGATAACAGACAACGTCTTCGAAAATCATTGTTGAAAAAGGTGAAAAGTTTTGTTTTCAACTAGGTAAATTAATTGACCTGTGCGTTAATCACACAGCGATACTTGGTTATATGAAAAATTACCAAGGTTGCGCATATACATGTTTATACCTATTTTTTATCTCAATGGTCCGAATGTAAAAATACAAGGTCAATTCCTCTTAACAATATCAAGGTCTTTTCTGGTGTTTCAAGTTTTTTCCCTCAGATATTTTTTACGAAGCAAACCACTTTTAAACAAGAGTGCCATGATGGCCCACCAGGAACCGCTCACATGATATATGCAATATGATTTGCAATGTGGTCAGGAAAACTTATACAAGACGCCCAAAGTCAAATTAGCTCCACTTGCAACAAGGCATAATAACCCAACCACTTTTGTCTGTCTTATGTCAAATAAATATGACATGAGGAAACTGATAGGTCTTTTTCAGATAAGAATCTTTTCAAAGTTTTCCCTATATCTATGTAAAACTGGTGACCTCAGGGGCGGGGCCAAGTTTGAACCCGGGGCATAATTTGAACAATCTTGAAATAGGACCTCTAGACAGTGCTATGTGTACATACCAACTATCTAAGCTAAAAGCCTTTTTGTTTCAGACAAGAACATGCTCAAATTGTTACCCTATAAATCTCTATGTAAGACAAGTGATCACCGGGATGGGGCCAATTTTGAACCCTGAAGCATTATTTTAACAATCTTGGAAGAGGATCGCTAGACAATACTACATAACACACATCTAAGCTCTATGCCTTTCGGTTTCAGACAAGAAGGTTTTTCCCTATGAAACTCCATGTAAAACAGGCGATTCACGGGGCGGGGCCAATGTCAAACCAGGACGAAGTGGAGGTAGGCATAAGTTGAACAATCTTGGTAAAGGACCATTCGATAATGCTCGACCAAATATCTTTTCTACGCTTTTCTGATTAGAGAAGAAGATTTTCAAAGTGTTTCCATATATATCTTTTTGTAAAACAGGTGACATCCGCCCCCCCCCCCC
This sequence comes from Serripes groenlandicus, assembly GCA_031761405.1. Classification (NCBI taxonomy): domain Eukaryota; kingdom Metazoa; phylum Mollusca; class Bivalvia; order Cardiida; family Cardiidae; genus Serripes; species Serripes groenlandicus. Next base: position 30,645,882 of record JASEVX010000001.1, on the reverse strand, counting down.
CCCCCCCGCCCCCCCCCCCCCGGGTCAAAATTGGAACAATCTTGGTAGATGACTACTAGACAATGCTAAACACCAAATAGTAAACCACATCCCTTTTAAACAAGAAGATTTACATTCATTTCGGTTGCCATTGCAACCAGAGATCTGCATGGAATTAATTTCTTTGAACAATTTTGAAGGGGGGATAACCTTATGAAGTGTCATCAGATTTGGCAAAGCAGTTTCAAAGATATTGTTGACCCACGCACGACGGCCAAAAGACGAGTACAGTAGATCATGTTAAAAATAACACAGGGATGAAACCAGTGTAAGCTAAATGTGACTATCATGTTAAAAATAACACAGGGATGAAACCAGAGTAAGCTAAATGTGACTATCCTGTTAAAAAATAACACAGGGATCGAACCAGAGTGAGCTATGTGTGACTATCATGTTAAATAATGCACACATCCATTTTATAGTCTGGAAGTACATACAGAACAAATCTTTATTATGTTATTCATACTATTTTATTTCACTATACACACAAGAGAAAGTTGATGCAAGGCATCAATGTCGCCGGAAAAGACTGCATTGATTTATTTTTTAACACACATGTATTCTTGACTTTCATTAGTCTAAACATACACATAATGTTTTCATAAACACTAATTCCAGGATTTTTGAAATTCCACATAGATCTACAAATTTCAGTATTTCTTTTGGTCAGGATTTTGGATGTTTTGTATTTGTCAATAAAACCACAACAAATTAATACATTTTGGGATTAAAATCTACATGCAATAAAAAGCTATTAAATATTTCCGTGTCTGAAGCAACAATGAAAACCTTTAAACGCTTAAAACATTGAGAAAACGGTTAAATTGCTGAAAACATGAAATTCCTCCTTTTTAATAATAATTATATAATAAATATTTCACAGATGTTAAAATTTATCCTCATATGTTTAAAAAGTAGACCACACTTGAAACAACATATCAGCTAAATTGTTTATCTAAATCGTTGATGCATACAATATATGTTTGGCGCAAGAGAAATGCCAGTCCCATTACTATTTAATAGGTGGCAAGTATGAAATTAATTGGATGCGAAAGAGCAGATTTTCTTTATTTCTAAATCTATTGTTTATCAGAGTTTGTTCTTCTCTTAATTTGTTTCAAGCCAAATAATCATTTAATATCACATATATTTAAACATTTAAGTGTGTAATATTAGCTATCTATCTGTAATAAGGTGTTTGAGCATTCTTTCGAAATGTTGACCGTCGTTTCAAAATCGAGTCGTAGTGTCAAACATCGAAGAAAGTGAATAAAAAATCAGGCAAAGCTTTAGTGCATTCGAGAAAAAAAAAGCATTTCTATAGTATCTGTCTTTCTCCTATATTCGACCCATGCACTCGTTTCGTGACGTTTAAGAAATCAATTTGTCGTGCGACATTTTTTGTATGCATAAAAATGTCACTTTTCTAAGTTTACATTTTACTTCCGGTTACTTTGTTTTGTTTACATTTTGGCAATATGAAACTAGGTCACAAACTGAGGAAAAGGCGTTTCGACGTTCACGACCGATAAACAGGCTTATATTTGAGACATATTTTCACCAATTATTCTTATTTTTGTTTCTGTTACCAGTTTATGTTGATACTTATCTATTAAAAGGAGAATTTGACGTTATTTTAATATCGATAATCGGCTGCAAGCAGGTGCGCGTATGTAATCAAATTAGAATGTGCGACGTAAAGGTTTGTAGTTATCGCCTTTTGATTACATAGTTTATGAAAATAAAGTATCCCAGTCTAGCTAATAGGGACTATTTGTCTTCGTAAATAAAACACAAAAACGTAAATGCCAGTCAAAATAAAGGAACTGCACATACTTAAAACATCGTAATATTTATTTCATTTTAGATGTGTCATAACTTAGTGTTTTTAAACAAACGCAATTGTAATATGTTCAAGACATTTAAAAAAAAAAAATCTAATAATAACCCCTCCTCCCATGTCATTTCCGAAAACCTATTAAAAGTAGAAGTCGCGGGCTTCTGCCCGGCGACTAATAATAATACACATACAAGTAGCATATGAATGTGTATTAAAGTGTGAAGACTGTCAAAGTCGTATCAGACTAACAACAATGGCTTTCATGTCAGAGTCAAACTTAATGTCAAGGTTAATAAACTCAACGAGAAACATAAAACATTTTACAAATCAATGGACTGTACATGCAGTAACTAACCAGGGGACTGTACAGTAGCAAGCATTACACTTTGCACATATTTAAAAACCTTGACATGTTCCCGCGAAAGCTTAACGCCGTTACACGTTACAGTAACATCAATCTTTTCAATCTTCTTATATTAACACTAAAACTTGTTTAATATACAAATGTAATTGGTTACTGTGCACTGCACTTCCTCTCACTGTGTTGAATCATCGTATGAAGTTTATATTCCATTAAGTAGTTTTCAAGTTATACTCTGGACAAGGCAAACATTGCAACGGACCGACTGACCGACCACAGGGTGACTCCAATACATGAACGGCTGAATTGTCACAATGCACTCATCATAACGAATAAATGGCTGAACTGGGATTGAGACTTGAGACACCTCGAAAGAGAACTCTCGTTGTTACCTAATAAAAGATTACAATTCAGGGTCAGATTTGAAAATATATCAGAGGAACTTTTTTTAAATACTGGTTCAGTTTTAATACTTTTGTGGGAAAGTGAAACATAAATAAAAGCTGTTATAGTCGCAAATGTGATCCTTAGTAAAAGTATTGCCCAGCTAAGACAGGCACTGTAAAAAACTTTATTACCCGACCTATTCGCTAGCTGAACCCCCATTTCGAGATAAGTCAAAACTGACCTTTCCATGACATGTCTTATCTTTATCAAACCATCCCGCATACAACAAATTTACAGCAGCGATATAGAAAATCTCAATTATTATATAAACAAGAGAAAGTTGATGCAATGCATCAATGTCGCCGGATATCCATAGTGCAGTTATGCATAGCACTAACATTATAGTAGTTGAATAAACAGTTATTAACTGAGGGGCATATTGGAACATCAGGGGTGGGGTCAAGTGAAAATGTATCATAACTTGCATTGTTTTGTCAACGAAGTGAATGATAATTGAAGCCTTTCATTGTTTATGATCAATCTCCATTCCAAAGTAAGTTGACTAGACACACAACCAACTAATTATTGATCATAAACAGTAATGGAAATGAGAAATCTTGCCAATCATTAGTCTTAGTATGTATACAGTGCTTTCATTAAGGAATAATTATAAGATTTGTGAATTCCACATACACTTTTCAAGATGTTTGTCAGAATATTTGAATTTTATTATTTTTCAATAAAACCACAAAACAGACAATTTAGGATTTGCACGCAATAGCACATCATTTTACCTTTCCTCTATTAAACTCAACAGTGGACACGTTTGCAGCAATATACTTTTAAAACAATGAGTTAAGGGTTAAATAGCTGAGTTTTCTCTTTTTCTCAAAATGATATTAGCTTGGCATCCTAATTATATCATATTTTAACAAATGTTGAAATGTAGTCCAATATTTATAAATTAGACCACATTCGAAATATAATATCAACTAAACAGTTAAATCTCATTGAAATTGTTGTATAATTTAAACTTAATTTCGAACATAAACTGAGCCCTACAACATGTTAATTTATTTTAATTATTTCCTTCCTTTTTTATAATGAAAATAACAAAACTACTCATGTTTTAAAATTATATTATGATGAGCGCCCTTGTGTCAATGATCCATAACAATATGCAGATCGGAAGCAATATGCCTTTAGGGAATTAAATGACACATTTAAAATTGTCAAGGACGAAATAATTTTGTACGAAAGACCCGATTCTTTCTTATTCGCAGAGGTGTCGTTCTTTAAACTCTCTTTATAGGCAGAGTGTTCGTTCAAAGTAATTTTTCTATTAAAACTAGTTTTTATCTCGGTTTGTTCTTTTCTTCATTTGTTTCGAACCAAATAAACATTTTAAATCACCTACGATTTACTATTTGTAAGTGAGTGTAAAGAGACGGCTCTCTGCAAAGGAGATTGATCTACGCAGTTGGTATTCGCGAGTCACGCTTCAAGCAGGTGCGCGTATGTAAACTAATTAGGCTGCGACGTAAAGGTTTGTAGTTATCGCCTTTTGAGTACATGTAGTATATTGTGTAAAAATAAAGTATACCAGTCTAGCTAATAGGGACTGTTTTGTCTTCGTAAATTAAACAACAAAACATAAATGCGAGTCAAAATAAAGAAACTGAAAATACCTAAAACATCGGAATATTTATTTCATTTTAGATGTGTCATTACTTAGTGTTTTTAAACAAACACAATTGTAATATGTTCAAGACATCTAAATGTGTTTCTTCCTAATAATAATCCCCCCTCCCATGTGATTTCCGAAAAACCTATTAAAAATAGAAGTCGCGGGCTTCTGCCCGGCGACTAATGAAGGTATAATATGCAAGAAATTGGGGCAAAAATGAGAATTTGCTAGTTTTGAGAGATTTCTCCTTTTTTTCAAAAGAAGGGATTAAGTGTTTCCTTAGCTGTCTTTCTCCAGCACTTCATATCCAATTTGACCCACTTAGCAACATTTATTTAAATGATAGTAAAACTATTGAATTGAGTTGCAATCATAGTGGAAAATGGAGAAATAAATCTTTATTTGATACAAGAGTATGTGAAAGCTAATCTTATTCTACACTGTGAGCAGAACTTCTGTGAATAGACTTACGAAGGACATGCTTTAAAAGATGGAATAAGATATCTTATCTGGAACCCTTTCTTATTTGCAGCACACATTTTGGTAACATTGTGGAAAAAAGAGAAATTACTCATGATGAGTAATTTCTCCCTTTACCGTAAAGTTTTTAACTTTATTAAATAAATACATTTTTTTTTTTAGTTATCTGCTGCATATTTGCTGTATGTGGGAAAGGGTTAAACCTGTAATATAGGTTGACTCTTTCTTTGAAAAAAATTATGTAATTTAATAGAAAACATAGATTATATTGGAAAGGTATGAGTTTATTAAGGGCATGAAGAAAATTTTGTTGAAAAACGAGAACTTTGATTTTGAGAGCTAACACACTGACAAAATGCCACGTCTGTTTGGTCGGAAAACAGTCTCCACTGGTCAAGTAAGCTAGTAAAATTTAAAACAAAATGTGTTTACAGTTTATAAGAAATGGATATTTTGTTTGTATGTGCCATTTTGTACTCTTTACGCTGTATCATTCATAATGCTGTTCATTGTCTACATGTATTAAACATTCTTTACTTTATCTATAAACCCTTTTTCACATGCATACGCTTTCTGACATCGTCTTTGCAGCAAACAACTTGTTTCACATACATATATACACTTTCTAACGTCTTCAGAAAACATTATGACAAAAGGTGATATTAGAGTTCTACTAAAAAAATCCTTTTGTCACAACGTTTCTTTCCAACTATTTTCGTTTGTTAAGCTTTCTAGAGACTTTCCAAAAAGTTGCTTATAGTATTGTTTAATTATATTCAATGTATATAATTTTAATTTATATTGAGATTAACAAATAAAATAAAATCCGTTTATTAAAACAAACAAAATGTGAATAAAAAAGAACCTGGTCCAACTTTATTGGACGGGCTACCAACCGATGCCTATTCACAGGCGCAATCCCACTACTGCTCGACACGGGAACTTTTGCCTGCTGTGTTTCCACCCTGGGCCGTTTCGTCCCTCCTTAGACAACCTGGACCCCTGAGGCTCCCCAGAGGGGCCCATATTGATGCCGAGCTTAGTGCGGACACCCGATCGACATAGCACACCGGAGAGCAGAACCCCCGACCTCAAACCATTCCAGATTCCGGCCTCTAGGTAGCTAGATTACAGGAGCACGCCACAACTCCCAGCCGAAAGAGAAACGTTCTATATCCTACTATAAACCAAGCATTATAATTTTGCAACTATTTTTTTCCAAACACAGTATTTAGAAAGAAGAACTAGTTGAACATATGAAATTAAATAATACAGTTATATGATAATTAAGTACAAATACAAATTAAAAATATTACGAAAAATAAAAATGGCGACCATCGCCTCGTGTAAATATTTTCCGATGAATTACGGAAACTAACGAAACATAATCTATTTTTAGAATACACATGCATAGCCTTTTTCACTTTGTTTACTGTTCTTTTTTCTTGATAATAACAATAACTTAAAAAAAAATACATCTATGATGCTTATCGATAACTGGGAAGTTGAAGACCAATACCTGTGGTAGATGTTAATCCTATTTTAGATGCGTCATAAAGGCTGATAGCTATATTATTACAGAAGGGAAGTAAATCTCGGCAAATCCCGATTACAGTAAAAATGAGTTAATTCCCTTCTACGTATTTCCAAAATAAAAAGCTTAAAATTGTTTGGATACTTTTATTTAGACCTTTTCATATGAGGTAAAGTTGTAACATCTAGAAAGAATTCAAAGGTAGTTTAGAAATGGTTGAGAACATTATTTGAAATTAACATTTTTTTCATAGGCTGCCTACTGTAGTAGACTAGTCGAAGGTTTCCTAAAACAAGGAGTACAATGCATTAAAGTACATATATAGACCCACCAGCGACCTTTTGTAACCATTTACGATTCAAATAGGCTTTGACCCTTGAAGATCCAAATAAGGAATCTTGGACCATTGACGATCCAAAAGATATATAATAGTTCTACAATTGCACAGGTAACAACTTTGTATTGAAGATCTAATCATCATCTTTATAACCTTAATTCTATAATACTATTATTTCATCAACTATCTATGTATCGATGAGATGTGTCAATCGAAAGGTGTATTATCTATCCCTTTCCCACATATATAAATCTGCAGCACACGACTTTGAAATACATGTATAAATGAAAGTATGAGGATTGAATACAGCAATTTCTTCTTTTGCCAAAGTCATCTGCTGCAAACAAGTTACCTTACCGTAAAACGTTCTGATATATGCTGAATTTTGGTGAATGTCACATGAATTCGTTTATTATTAGAGCTAATATAGATTATACACAATGCTGGTTTGACAAGACTTTAAGTACTCATTTATCGGATATATATACATTGCAGATTAGACCACTGGATCATGCATACAAGTCTATTATATTAGAGGAAGTTGTCCCTCGCATCTTCTAATAACACTGCAGAGCCGAGACAACTTGTGTGTACCAAGCATTTTGATGGATTGTAAACGCTTTATAAGGAAAGGGTGGCGTTTAATGGATATTTACAGTTATAATTTGACCATCATTGTAAAGGGGCTACACAAACTGCATCTTAGACTTAGGGTTACTACAGACAACTCGATGTTTGGTAAAATCCATCGGTATATAGCACCAAAACACATATCTTCCTTATCGAATTGTATCTAGCCCGAACGGCCTGAACGGGCTAGATACAATTCGATAAGGAAAGGGTGGCGTTTAATGGTTATATACAGTTACGATTTGACCATCGTTGTAAATGGGCTACACAAACTGCTTCTTAGACTTACGGTCACTACAGACAACTCGATGTGGGAAAAATCCATCGGTATATAGAACCAAAACACATATCTTCCTTATCGAATTGTATCTAGCCCGGACGGCCCGAACGGGCTAGATACAATTCGATAAGGAAAGGGTAGAGTTTAATGGATATATACAGTTACGATTTGACCATCATTGTACATGGGCTACACAAAGGGCTTTTTAGAGCATGGGCAAATACAAAACACCTCGTTGTGGGTAAAATCCATTGGTATATAGCCACAAAACACATATATTCCTTATCGAATTGTATCTAGCCTGAACGGCCCGAACGGGCTAGATACAATTCGATAAGGAAAGGGTGGCGTTTAATGGATATTTACAGTTATAATTTGACCATCATTGTAAAGGGGCTACACAAACTGCTTCTTAGACTTACGGTCACTACAGACAACTCGATGTGGGTAAAATCCATCGGTATATAGCACCAAAACACATATCTTCCTTATCGAATTGTATCAAGCCCGAACGGCCCGAACGGGCTAGATACAATTAGATAAGGAAAGGGTAGAGTTTAATGGATATATACAGTTACGATTTGACCATCATTGTACATGGGCTACACAAATGGCATTTTAGAGCAAGGGCAAATACACAACACCTCGTTGTGATTAAAATCCATTGGTATATAGCCCCAAAACACATATATTCCTTATCGAATTGTATCTAGCCTGAACGGCCTGAACGGGCTAGATACAATTCGATAAGGAAAGGGTGGTGTTTAATGGTTATATACAGTTACGATTTGACCATCATTGTAAATGGGCTACACAAAGGGCTTTTTAGAGCAAGGGCAACTACAACACAACTCGTTGTGGGTAAAATCCGTTGGTACAATGTATATAGCCCCAAAACTCATATCTTCCTTATCGAATTGTATCTAGCCCGAACGGCCTGAACGGGCTAGATACAATTCGATAAGGAAAGGGTGGCGTTTAATGGATATTTACAGTTATAATTTGACCATCATTGTAAAGGGGCTACACAAACTGCTTCTTAGGCTTAAGGTAACTACAGACAACTCGATGTTTGGTGAAATCCATCGGTATATAGCGCAAAAACACATATATTCCTTATCGAATTGTATCTAGCCTGAACGGCCTGAACGGGCTAGATACAATTCGATAAGGAAAGGGTGGTGTTTAATGGTTATATACAGTTACGATTTGACCATCATTGTAAATGGGTTACACAAAGGGCTTTTTACAGCAAGGGCAACTACAAAACAACTCGTTGTGGGTAAAATCCGTTGGTACAACGTATATAGCCCCAAAACTCATATCTTCCTTATCGAATTATATCTAGCCCGAACGGCCTGAACGGGCTAGATACAATTCGATAAGGAAATGTTGATGTTTAATGGTTATATACAGTTACGATTTGACCATCATTGTAAATGGGCTACACATAGGGCTTTTTAGAGCAAGGGCAACTACAAAACAACTCGTTGTGGGTAAAATCCGTTGGTATGTAGCCCCAAAACTCATATCTTCCTTATCGAATTGTATCTAGCCCGAACGGCCCGAACGGGCTAGATACAATTCGATAAGGAAAGGGTGGCGTTTAATGGATATTTACAGTTATAATTTGACCATCACTGTAAAGGGGCTACACAAACTGCTTCTTAGACTTAGGGTAACTACAGACAACTCGATGTTTGGTGAAATCCATCGGTTTATAGCGCAGAAACACATATCTTCCTTATCGAATTGTATCTAGCCCGAACGGCCCGAACTGGCTAGATACAATTCGATAAGGAAAGGGTGATGTTTAATAGTTATATACAGTTACGATTTGACCATCATTGTAAATGGGCTACACAAATGGCTTTTTACAGCATGGGCAACTACAAAACAACTCGTTGTGGGTAAAATCCACTGGTATTTAGCCCCAATACTCATATCTTCCTTATCAAATTGTATCTAGCCTGAACAGCCCGAACAGGCTAGATACAATTCGATAAGGAAAGGGTGGCGTTTAATGGATATTTACAGTTATAATTTGACCATCATTGTAAAGGACTACACAAACTGCTTCTTAGACTTACGTTCACTACAGACAACTCGATGTTTGGTGAAATCCATCGGTATATAGTGTAAAAACACATATCTTCCTTATCGAATTGTATCTAGCCCGAAAGGCCTGAACGGGCTAGATACACTTCGATAAGGAAAGGGTGGTGTTTAATGGTTATATACAGTTACGATTTGACCATCGTTGTAAATGGGCTACACAAAGGGCTTTTTAGAGCAAGGGCAACTACAAAACACCTCGTTGTGATTAAAATCCATTGGTATATAGCCTCAAAACTCATATCTTCCTTATCGAATTGTATCTAGCCCGAACGGACCGAACGGGCTAGATACAATTCGATAAGGAAAGGGTGGCGTTTAATGGATATTTACAGTTATAATTTGACCATCATTGTACATGGGCTACACAAAGGGCTTTTTACAGCATGGGCAAATACAAAACACCTCGTTGTGATTAAAATCCATTGGTATATAGCCCCAAAACACATATATTCCTTATCGAATTGTATCTAGCCTGAACGGCCCGAACGGGCTAGATACAATTCGATAAGGAAAGGGTGGCGTTTAATGGATATTTACAGTTATAATTGGACCATCATTGTACATGGGCTACACAAAGGGCTTTTTACAGCATGGGCAAATACAAAACACCTCGTTGTGATTAAAATCCATTGGTATATAGCCCCAAAACACATATATTCCTTATCGAATTGTATCTAGCCTGAACGGCCCGAACGGGCTAGATACAATTCGATAAGGAAAGGGTGGCGTTTAATGGATATTTGACCATCATTGTATAGGGGCTACACAAACTGCTTCTTAGACTTAGGGTAACTACAGACAACTCGATGTTTGGTGAAATCCATCGGTTTATAGCGCAGAAACACATATCTTCCTTATCGAATTGTATCTAGCCCGAACGGCCCGAACTGGCTTGATACACTTCGATAAGGAAAGGGTGGTGTTTAATAGTTATATACAGTTACGATTTGACCATCGTTGTAAATGGGCTACACAAAGGGCTTTTTAGAGCAAGGGCAACTACAAAACACCTCGTTGTGATTAAAATCCATTGGTATATAGCCACAAAACTCATATCTTCCTTATCGAATTGTATCTAGCCCGAACGGCCCGAACGGCCCAGATACAATTCGATAAGGAAAGGGTGGCGTTTAATGGTTATATAAAGTTACGATTTGACAATCGTTGTAAATGGGCTACACAAAGGGCTTTTTAGAGCATGGGCAACTACAAAACACCTCGTTGTGGGTAAAATCCATCGGTATATAGCCACAAAACTCATATCTTCCTTATCGAATTGTATCTAGCCCGAACAGCCCGAACGGGCTAGATACAATTCGATAAGAAAAGGGTGGCGTTTAATGGATATTTACAGTTATAATTTGACCATCATTGTAAAGGGGCTACACAAACTGCTTCTTAGACTTACGGTCACTACAGACAACTCGAGGTTTGGTGAAATCCATCGGTATATAGCGCAAAAACACATATCTTCCTTATCGAATTGTATCTAGCCCGAACGGGCTGTTTGGGCTAGATACAATTCGATAAGGAAAACGTGTTTTTTTAATGAATATATACAGTGGCGTTTGTGAAAATGACCTTCCTAAACTGATTTTTAGAACAAGGGAAACTAGAAACACATCGATCGGCGTCCAAATATATTGGTATTTAGCTTAAAAACACGGTTCTGCCTTAACGAATAAATTGTAGTATTTTATTTTTCGTTTTTAGTCTGGATATTGATATTAATTTAAACCCTCATAACTTTACAAGGATAAGAACCGACTGAGTTGATGTTATTTAACAAATAATCATCTCTTTTATTTATAATTACGACATGTGCTTATCGAATTGTTTCTAGCCGTCAGATATGGGCTTATCGAATTGTATCTAGCCACAACCCCTGGGATGTCTAGCACCAGAACTTCACAAGCAATTTGCTACATGGATATTTTATCATTTTTGCTGGAAATGTGGTCAAAATGATCAAACATGCCCTGGATCGACAATTCTCGGCATTACAGATTGGACTATCTGTATTATAACATGCGATGTTTCATCAAACTTAGCCAGGCGGTTTAGGAGGAGATGTCCTTTGAATAAAATGATGACCCGCAGGCCGCCAAAAGCCGATCATAATAGCTCACCTTGAGCACAGGCACTATAAAAACACACCATCATTTGAGGAAAAACAATCTCAGCGTTATTTGGTGTGGGTCCGTTACGTTTTCATCATTATTTCAGTCATATCATGCTTCAGAACACTTATTCATGATCCACAGTTGACTAACCAGTACCACCAGGATAATAAAACGTGCATCTGCTGCTTTTGCGTCAAGATGCGTCTGCAGGTGGGAAAGGGTTAAATATAACACACAACTATTTAATAGTCTGGAAGTACATACAGAACAAATCTTTATTATGTTATTTATAATATTTTATTTCACTATACACATAATTATACACATATAAGTAGCATATGAATGTGTAAGTGTGAAGACTGTCAAAGTCGTATCAGACTAACAAAAATGGCTTCCTTGTCAAAGTCAAACTCAATGTCAAGGTCAATAAACTCAACGAGAAACATAAAACATTTTACAAATCAATGGACTGTACATGCAGTAACTAACCAGGGGACTGTACAGTAACAAGCATTAAACTTTGCACATATTTAAAAACCTTGACATGTTCCATGTTAATTAATATCAGGATTTGCATCTTCTTATATTAACACTAAAACATGTTTAAAATACAAATGTAATTGGTTTTCAGTATAAAAACTAAACTTTGATAATAACTTACACTAGCACAATTTCAAAAATTAAAGAATGAATAAGCGATTTATCCTTTTACCACAAAGTTTTCAACCCTATTCAATACTTATATTTGAATATATATGCAGACTTTTCCTGTTTTTGCCTAGATGTGTTTAAAGTCATCCGTTGTATTTGTGCTGAAGTGGGAAGGGGTTTAACCCTTTCCCTCATACGACAATTCTGCAGCAGACGACTTTGAACGTATTTTGTCAAAACATAGAAAATCTCCATAATTGAATGGATAACCTATGACAAAAAGTGGAAAACATTGTGTCAAAAGGAGAAATTGCACGTTTTGTGCAATTTCTTCTTTTGTCACTATGTTTTAAAAAAGCTGTCTGCTGCAGAGGCGTCAGAAAGCGTCTATATGAGGGAAAGGGTTAAATGTCAGTGGCTGCAAGAGGTGCCAAATGTCAGCTGTTTCACTGAAAGGTTTAAAAAAATTCAAGGTCATGATGTTAAAATGATACTTTTAATCAAACACTTTTTTTTTATTTATTCAATTTGGGCAAGTCTAAAAAACAGAATGAAATAAATGGATAAAACTATTATATTATTGACCTCTAATAAGACAAACGCATTTTCTAAAGCTAAAACAATTTACTTAAAGAGTTTCAGTCATTTATGATATATATGCACAATGTAATGGCATTAAAACGTTTAAAAAATCATGGACATAAAATCAATACACCATTTCGACCTTGTCGAACGAAAAACCAACTGTTGTGACTTGAAGACTAGCGGAGATCCAGATAACCCTGCACCTCCAAGCAGTCTGAACGGGATCTTTCAGGTTCAGCAATCTAGTCGAAAAGTAGTCAAGGAAACCTCTCTGTTCAACTATGCAATTTGATTGTAACTACCATTATCTCTTTTTGACACCTCTGCACCAGACAGATTTTTGAAAACATAGTGACAAAAGAAGAAATTGCTCAAAACGAGCAATTTCTCCTTTTGCCACAATGTTTTCTACTTTTAGTTATAGGTTATCCATTCAATTATAGAGATTTTCTATTTTATGACAAAATATGTTCAAAGTCGTCTGCTGCAGAATTGATTGTATGATGGAAAGGGTTAAAAATTTGATTGTATGATGGAAAGGGTTAAACATTTGATTGTATGATGGAAAGGGTTAAACATTTGATTGTAACTACCATTATCTCTTTCTGACGCCTCTGCAGCAGACGGCTTTTTGCAAACATAGTGACAAAAAGAAGAAACTGCTCAAAACGAGCAATTTCTCCTTTTGCCACAATGTTTTCAACTATTAGTCATAGGTTATCCATTTCCATTTTTTGACAATTAAAATACGTTGCAGAATTGATCGTATGAGGAAAAGGGTTAACAATTTGATTGTTACTACCATTATCTCTTTCCCACATGCAGACAGGTATTTTGATGTACATGTATATATGCCTTGGACAACTTATAAAAACATGGTGGCTAAAGGTGTAATTGTTAAATATTACTTTTGCCACAATGTTTTCAAATCTATTCATTAATCATGCTTTTATTTGTTGAGATGTAACAGTATGCTTGTCTAGATATATTCAGTCGTCTGCTGCAAGATTTGTTGTATATAGGAAATAGTTCATTTAAAAACCTCCTAAGGTTGTATTTCATGTGACATGACAGGTTTCACAATGTGATAGCAGGAACATAGATAAGACTATGTCCCTGGTGATAGTAAGCATAGAACACTACTTTTAGATTATATAATAAATGTCAGAATTAACACTTTCACCAATATGATTAAATGAACTCTCCCCTTTCCACATTCTAGGCGAGATATGTTCAAAGTGTGTTGCATGTGGGATAGGGTTAATGTGTTAAATTGTGCTTGTGTCAGGCATAGGGAACAAACTGGGCAAATCAAATTACAATGTACGTCTATAATTAAGACAGCATGGAAGAAAACAATTTGCACCTTTTTTCTTTTCTGATCATGTCATCAAATGTGTCTGCCGGAGAGGCATTAAATGCCATGTATTAAAACATTTGCAGCATCAGCATTAAAACCATATTGGCAAAAATGTGAAAACTTCCCGAGTTTTTAAAATTATTCATTCGAGTTGAAAACATTGTGGCAAAAGGAGAAATTGCTCATCAAGAGCAATTTCTTCTTTGCCACGATGTTTTCAAAAGTCGTCTGCAGCATTTTTTAAGGCATCAGAAAGGGTCTACATGTGGTAACAGCTGTTACAAACTTAATCACCAAAGGACAGTTACAACTGTTTCGATTAAAGAAATAAGAATTCATTTTTTATCATCATAAAACTAAATACAGGTTAAAATGCAGTGTTCAAAAAGTACAAAGTGATAACACTTTATTTTTACTAATCTGCAGAAGACCACTTGAAAAACATGTCAAATATGGAAAATCTTTATTTAGCACGTATAATTATGAAAACATAGTAGCAAAAGTCTACAGATTCGTTGTATACTAGAATAGTTTTGACCCTTTCCCAAACACAACACATCTGCAGCAGACGGCTTTGAAAGACTTTGTAAACATACCTGAACAAAATTGGAATCTCCCTTTAAATGAAAGTACAATAATTGAATAGATTTAAAAACATGGTGACAAAAGGAGAAATTGCTTGTTTTGAGCAATTTCTTCTTTTGTCGCCATGTTTTCAAAAAGCCGTCTTCTGCAGAGGCGTCAGAAAGCTTCGATATGAGGGAAAGGGTTAACAGTGTTACATACACATGTGGGTATCTGACACTTTATTCTCATAAAAAAATAAAACAACCTTGCAACTGAAAAGACAGCACAGGGGGAAGAAAGAATCATTGTTCATTAAAATTCATGGCTGCTTTTTCAACAATGTTTTCAAATAGAAACTAGCTTGGGTTTGGAAGAATTGAATATATTAACCCTTTCCCTCATACAACAATTCTGCAGCAGACGACTTTGAACATATTTTGACAAAAAATAGAAAATCTCTATAATTAAATGGATAACCTATGATTAAAGTGGAAAACATTGTGGCAAAAGGAGAAATTGCACGTTTTGTGCAATTTCTTCTTTTGTCACTATGTTTTCAAAAAGCCTTCTGCTGCAGAGGCGTCAGAAAGTGTCTATATGAGGAAAAGGGTTAAGAAAAGATAAGAGAATAACACACTTCAAGCACCAACTTTGTTCACACTCTTACGCAACAAAATTAACAAAATTGCCTTCTAAAGCAAAGCACCAAATTTTTATATATATATGACAACACTAAGATATTTATGGCAATGCATCCTTATCATAGCCCCGATGGACCTTATAACATATCCATATAATTCTTTGAACTTCATATCAGTAAAATTGTAAAATTTGGAAATATTGTACACTAGGGTAATAGCTCCTATTGAGCCATTTCTTGCGTTCCGTCAAATTCTGGCAATTCATGATTTTTGTGTTTAAATACCGACAGCATACAAATCGGTATAAAAGTTTCCTTGGAGCATGTAAACTTTAAGGGAAACAACAACATTTGAACCATTTACCTCATATGATATTTTCAGAGCAGTCTGCTTTGAAAATGTCTGAAGATAAAAACTTATCTGGAACAGTTTAAATTGAACCCTTTCACAGATACAACAAATCTGCAGCAGACGATATTGAAAGCATCTAGACAAAACTATAGAGCTTTCTATAAATGAATTTAATTAATAAATAGAGTTGAAAACATTGTGGCAAAAGAAGAATTTACTCATGATGAGCAATTTCTCCTTTTGTCGCATGTCACAATGTTTTCAAAAGTTGGCTGCTGCCAATGCATCAAAAGGCATCTACAAATTGTAAAGGTTTAATTTTAAACCAGAGTTAAATACATTGTTGGGAAAAAAGAGACACTGCGCGTTATGAAAAATTTCTCCTTTTTCTTCAATGTTATCCAAACTCGTCTGTTGCTATGGAAAGGGAAAGGCAACAAGGGAAGGGACAAGGGCTCCAATAGGTCAAGATGAGCAGGTTGGTTTGTGGCTGTACAACAGTCATATCCCTTGTATAATAATCTGTTTGGTCATTGTTTCAGGCTCATTGTCAGCTGTATGATAGAATCTATTTTCCTTCGACTTAGGCTAGGCTATGTTGGCTGCATATTGTTTGTAGACAAATTTACATTCTTTACCCCATTATTTCACAGATTTAGGCCAGGCTAGATTGGCTGCATGTCGTTTGTAGACAAATTTACACTCTTTACCCCTTGTCAGTCTGTCAGCTTTCAGCACTTGGGGGCTCTCCATATCCATCATTTTACACTCTGTAAAACAAATATAAAAGTTTCAATCTATTCGCATATTAAACAAATCTGCAGCGAACAGCATTGAAAATATTTTTTGCAAAACATTGGAATTTCCTATACATTAAAAGTAAGATTATTACTGTAAAAAGAATTGAAACTCAATCATATATTAACGCTTTCCCACATACAATAAAATCTGCAGAAGAAGACATTGAACATATTGAGTAAAAAGTATGGAAACTATCTATAAATGAGAGAAGAACTATTGCAAAAAGATGACAACATTGTGACAAAAGGTGAAATTGCCAAAACGTTTTCAAATGTCTCTCGCTGTAAGAAAGCATCTGCTTGTGGGAAAGGGTTAATAGATGACTGTAAATCTCTATAAATGAAAGTACAATTATTGAATACAGTTGGATATGAAGAGCCATTTCTCCTTTTTCCACATTGCTTTCAAAAGCCAGCAGCTGCAGATGGGTCAAAGACGTCTGCAAGTGGAAAAGGATTAACATGTCATCCAAAAGGAAAATGTTTCAGAAGTTCCCACCTGCAGATGCATTTCGACGTAATAGCAGATGACGACTTTTGAAAACATTGTCCTTTGGCCACAACGTTTTCAACTTTATTTAACAATTAAGCTATCTTTTATGGAGATTTTTCAGGGTTTTTTCAAAGTTGTCTGCTGCAGATTTGTTGTATACATGCGGGGAAAGGGTTGAAAAACATTGTGATTTATCAATGAACACTGCAGAGCAATATCACACATGTACAAGTTGGTCTAGATATTGTACATACTCTATGGTGGGTTTTATGCCGTTTTCAACATCATTTCAGTTATATCATGGCAATAATTCACTTATTCATGATCACTGGGTAAACAAAGCAGTACCAGGCTAGAAAATGTGCCTTGCCCAAGGGCACCCTACAACAACCCTTCTGTCACAAATGGGGATTGAACCCAGGATGCCCGGTTCCAAATCCCGGACGCTAACCACTTAGTCAAATCAGAATTCCTTTTTGTTTTGTTAAAAAAACTCAATTATCTCTTTTTCTCTTGCAGACGCAATAGCAGCAGACGACTTTTGAAAACATATGACCAAAGGAGAAATTGCTCATGATGAGCAATTTCTCCTTTGGCCACAATGTTTTCAACTTTATTTAACAATTAAGCTATCTGTTACGGTGATTTTTCGGGGTTTTGTCACTATGTTTTCGATGTCGTCTGCTGCAGATTTGTTGTATGTGGTAAAGGGTTATACCTTCGCCGTTCTCCAGCGTGTAGAGACCATAGTCCTGTGGATTGGTAATCTTGAACTTGTGAGCTATCATAGAACCTACAAGAAAAGACACATAAAGACCGTTATATTTCTTTGCAGTTGAAAAATTATTGGTTCGTCTTGTTTGAACGGTTGTAACTAAAAAAAAATTTTTACCAAGGTTAATCACCTCGCAATAAAGTCTTTAGAAGCGTTAGATCATATTTCTTGGTAAACAATGGAAATTTAGGTGCCATTGCTCGTTCTGAGCAATGGCACCTAAATTTCCATTGTTTACAAAGGAGTCAAAATTTCCCCTTAGTTTTCAAAATAGGTTTTTAGTTACAGTTTCACGCGAAGCCCTCGATATATGGACAATTTGATGTTCAAATTAGATAAAGATTTTAACCCTTTCCCACATACAACAAATCTGCAGCAGACAACTTTGAAAAAGTACCCAACGAAAAGAATTGGAGACTCCCTTTAAATGAAAGTACAATAATTGAATAGAGTTGAAAACATGGTAACAAAAGGAGAAATTGCTTGTTTTGAGCAATTTCTTCTTTTGTTGACATGTTTTCAAAAGTCGTCTGCTGCAGATGCTTCAACATGCCTCTATAGGTGGGAAAGGGTTAAAGCCTCAGAGGAACAGATAAGGAAGTGACATGTCTTGCTTCGACAATAGCTCTCAGGGGCATATCTGGATCAGGTTGAAAATTCGAGTAAACACACAGGTGAGGTAGGTGTCCGAGCATATTCCATGGTCATACCAAAGGCAAGGTAGGTGTCCGAGCATATTCCGTGGTCATACCCAAAACCCCAACCAGCTGTATCCACATGCAGATTAATTGAATTTTTTTTCGGATGAAATTAACCCTTACCAAACTCAGCCTTCATTTTTTAATGCATTTATGTTTAGTTTTCTGGCGAATTGTACGCTTTGGCAAATGTGCGTATGCCTGAGTATGCACTTTCACCGAGACGATCCTTTTGAGTACTTCCAACATTGGGTTTGGAGGTCAAATGAGGATTTTAGAACATGCAAATCGCCCCTTATCTAGAAATCTAAAACCTTATGGGAAAATGATGAATTGCTCATCATTAGTAATTTCACTTTTTTCAAAATATCATCTGAAAAAGGGGCATTACTGGATAATTTATTAAAGCCAGAGTTATGTGACTTGGTATAGACATGTGTATTGTTCCCTGGGAACATGTATACCAAGTTTAATTTGAAAATGTTGAACGTTTTTGAGTAATGAAGTAAGGTTAAGGTTTTGCCACCACAACGCAGACGCAGCCGCCAAGTGTATCACAAGATTTTTCTTCATAAAACAGACAAGCTCTTTAACCCTTTCCCTCATACGACAATTCTGCAGCAGACGACTTTGAACATATTTTGTCAAAACATGGAAAATCTCTATAACTGAATGGATAACCTATGACTAAAAGTGGAATCTTTGTGTCAAAAGGAGAAATTGCACGTTTTGTGCAATTTCTTATTTTGTCACTATGTTTTCAAATAGCCGTCTGCTGCAGAGGCGTCAGAAAGCGTCTATATGAGGGAAAGGGTTAAAAGATAATTTATATTTTTAATGATCAGCTCATAGGGGATCGAACCTGGTAGTATGATTGAAGTATATATACTTACAGACATCTTTGGTAGTCATGCTAGGTCTAACAGGTAGTGTTCTCCACTCTATTGTATCAATAGTCTCATTTGGTAAAGCTATCTTCAGGAAACCCTGCATATCACTGATACTGGGGAGATTACCCTGGAAAGGTTGAAAAGTTAATAATAATATGGCCTGTGAATTTT
The DNA here is from genome assembly GCA_031761405.1 of Serripes groenlandicus. Classification (NCBI taxonomy): domain Eukaryota; kingdom Metazoa; phylum Mollusca; class Bivalvia; order Cardiida; family Cardiidae; genus Serripes; species Serripes groenlandicus. The sequence goes on along the minus strand of JASEVX010000001.1, from coordinate 30,626,084 downwards.
TTTTTAAATATTATTCCACAAGAATACTTCCAATGTTCATTCATTTTTCTTTTCTCAAGTTGTTTCTAAAGCAGACAATCAAATAAGGTAAAGAGTTTAACCCTTTCCCTCATAAGACAATTCTGCAGCAGACGACTTTGAACATATTTTGTCATCAAATAGAAAATCTCTACAATTGAATGGATAACCTATGACTAAAAGTTGAAAATATTGTGGCAAAAGGAGAAATTGCTCATTTTGAGCAATTTCTTCTTTTGTCACTATGTTTTCAAAAACATGTCTGCTGCAGAGGTGTCAGAAGCGCCTATATGAGGGAAAGGGTTAACAACTTTGGAATAAAAATACTTGTTGATTTATATACCTGTTGCTGTGATGCCTTTGTTTCTTGCATTTCTTTGAACTTTTTCAGAACCATGACTGCACTGCTAAGAGAGGTAAGGTAATAGCCACCCTCACCCGTCAGTAAAGATGGATGGAGCAATCCCCACATATAGTCCGCCTCTATCTCCACCGACAGTGTACCACAGTGTACAAGAACATAGATAAGCATAGGCAAAAAGTCTGAAATTAAACATCAAATATATAAATAATGTTATTTTTGCTAGTAAAGTGACAAACAATTAATCAATTATAATAAATCTGCAGCAGACTACTTTGAAAATATTGTCAAAATGTTTCCAAAATAAATTGAAAGTATGATAATTGAATCGAGTTGAAAATGTTATGGAAAAAGAATTTTTTCTTTTGTCACAATGTTTCCAAAAAATAATCTGAGTAAAATTGCATGACAGTGAATCAGGGTTGGCAATTCAGAAGATATAATACACAAATTGTTTATGTAGATTAAATTTAGAGAGTAGAATAACTTCCCTTGTTCTAATAGTATAAATTCATTGCTTGAGGCACAAGTAATTACATTAATCATCCAATGTATATAGAGATTATCAATATTTTTGCCTAGTTTTTTTTCCAAATTCTCTGTATTCACACAAATAACACAAATAAGTACTGTAAACTTACCATCAGCACCAAAACTCATGGCATTGCCTCTTTGTTTACTAGCAACCTGCAAAATGACATCATATTAGCATCAAAGTAGAAAAATACTTTTTTAGTCTATTGATTCTTTCGTGCTTGGCGTGAAACGGTTGTAACTAAAAATCTATTTCGAAAACCCTGGTTTAGGGGCAATTTTGACCTCTTTGTAAACAATGCAAATTTAGGTGCCATTGCTCGTTCACCATTGCTCAGAACGAGCAATGGCACCTAAATTTCCATTGTTTACCAAGAAAAATGATTTAACGCTTTTAAAGACTGTATGGCGAGGTGATTAACCATGGTAACAAAATACCAATTTTAGTTACAACCGTTTCACGCCAAGCCCTCGATATTCTCTAAACGGCCAATTGATGGTGAACAGTGCATATTCTGACCACATTTTACAATCAATTGTAAATGTATGTTTTTTTTTCATCATCTAGATTATTACAAACTCATTAACAAAACAGGTCAACTTAACCCTTTTCCTCATATGACAATTCTGCAGCAGACGACTTTGAACTTATAGAAAATCTCCATAATTGAATAGATAACCTATGACAAAAAGTGGAAAACATTGTGGCAAAAGGAGAAATTGCAGGTTTTGTGCAATTTCTTCTTTTGTCACTATGTTTTCAAAAAGGCGTCTGCTGCAGAGGCGTCAGAAAGCGTCTATATGAGGGAAAGGGTTAACCTTTTACCTGATACAGATTACTTTTGAAAGCATTATGGGAAAGGAAGATATAAGTATTTATTTTCCCCTTCAATATTCTCAACACTTTCGCGGGAAGTCATGGTAGAGTGAACTCGGGCAAGGCACATTGTAACGTGTACCTGGTCCTTCGCGGAGGTTAAGCTACTGCGGGTCACCCATCCAGGCACAAACTGTGATTAACTTTGAGAAAAAGCCAACCACTCTACAAACGTCGCTAATTTGACCCTATTTTCTCTTTTCTGCACTACAGCAGTACATCAGAGCGGAGTGTATGTAATATCACTGGGAACCAACAGGGACCGGGTATGATGGTGATGTCACCCCAAAATCCCATCGCTGCCACCATTTCTTATGTGTACCGGGTCCTTCATGGAGTTCAGCCATCGCGGGTCACCCATCCAGGCACTAACCACAATGTATGTTCCTTAACTCTACCGGTGTTGCTATAAAATGCTCTATGGTGGGTTTTGTAAGAGCACTACCATGACCACCGCGACTCGGGATTGAACCCAGCCTATATTAAATCTATGAAGTCCAGGGGCAATAGTACTTCTTATAAATATATGACAGGAATCAAATTTAATCTTGATCTGTATCATGTCATACCATATCAACTAAAACTAGAACTATCACTGAAGATGATAAATACCCCCAAAACAGCACTTTGACCTACACCATAACTTAATAAGAGTCCCAGCCAAGAAAGGTTATATACTGTAGAACATAATAAAGTAATTGTAATATCAAATTAAATCAACAGAAAGCATACTTACACATTTATAAATAGTTGAAGTTGCACCTAATAAGTTTTCTAACTTCTTTAATGGAGAGTAAGACTTCTGCATCTTAGAGAGATACTGTTTAATGAGTTCTAATGTCGAGCCATCAGGGGGAGATAACCCTTTCTGAAATTAAAGAAATTAAAAGGTAATAATCTTGTGTAAAACACTCAAGTAGACCTCAACTAAAGACCAGTGTAGATTTAGATCTGTTTGCCAATTAGTCAGAGAAGGCTATTAATTAATCCTTTCCCTCATATAGACGCTTTCTGACACCTCTGAAGCAGACGGCGTTTTGAAAACATAGTGACAAAAGAAGAAATTGCACAAAACGTGCAATTTCTCCTTTTGCCACAATGTTTTCCACTTTTTGTCATAGGTTATCCATTCAATTATGGAGATTTTCTATGTTTTGACAAAATACGTTCAAAGTCGTCTGCTGCTGCAGAATTGTCGTATGAGGGAAAACCAATATCACCCCACCTGCTGGAGCTCAAGAGTTGCATTGATTCCAATCCTTCAGACCCATTTAGCCGGCTCTTATGGTACAAGCAAGGATCAGACTGTGGCTGCCATTCCTATTAACCCATTACTTCACATGGCTTTTCAAAGGTCGTCTGCTTTACAATCATCAGATGAACAATTTAAACAATCTAGAAAACTGAAAGAACCATATTGATAAAGAGTTGAAAATATTGAAATAAAAGATGAAATTGCTCGTTTTGAGCAATTTCACCTTTTATTGCAATGTTTTCAAAAGTCGTCTGCATGAAGTAATGCGCCCCAGAGTCACATATAGTTTTATGTGAAATACTGCAAAAGATGGATTCACACTTACTCGTATACCTATTTCCTCTGGTGTTTTTGTTCTGGCATATTTTATGTTGTTTGACAACAGCTTCAAGTTACCATTTCTGAAAATACACAAAAAAACATCATTGAAAAAGAGAAAAGTTATGCAATTTTAGTGTCCTAAGCAGTCTACTTTCACCCTTCCCAACTAAATCTGCAGCAGACAACTTTGAAAACATCTAGAAAGATATATGAATCTCTAGAAAAGAAAGTTGTAAAAGAAAATAATCGTCATCATAAGCAATTTCTCCTTTCACCACAATGTTTCAAAAGTCGTCTGCTAAAAATGCATTAAAATGCGTCTATATGTGGAAAAGGCTAAATAATACAGTTATCAAGAGTCTCTTGGAGTTAAGGAGTTATCGGTGTGTCACAGGCCATTAGCTGATTTTTGTCTTCACTGAAAGGAAACTTTAACTCTGGAATGCAGCCATGCTATGGTAAAATTGGACAAAAATACTGAACTTGTGCAATAAAAGTGTGTTCCTTAATCCTTTCCCACATACAACAAATTTGCAGCAGATGACTTCGAAAAAAGCTAGACACAAAATTGAAAAGATCTCAATAAATAAAGGATAAGTTTAGATAGAGTTGAAAACACTGTGGCAAAAAGGGGAAATTGCTCAACATGAATTTTTTCAAAAGTCATCTGCTGCAGAGGCATCAGAAAGGCTCTATTTTTTGGAAAGGGTTAATCTTTTAACACATACAACCATTGCAGCAGAAAACTTTTGAAAACATTGTGGGAAAAGAAGAAATTGCTCATTTCCTTTTGTCACAATGTTTTCAACTTTATTCAATAATTGATAGAAAGTTCCATATTTTGACAAAATGGTTTCAAAGTCGTCTGTTGCAGATTTGGTGTATGTGGGAAAGGGTCAAGACATTTTAAAAAAAAAGCCATGTGTACAGAAAATTAAAAAAAAAAATCCACAAAACTAGGTTTGTGTGAATATATATATTTTATGACATACATGCACCCAAATTTGAACTGAGTGTCTGTATTAATCTCGATCACCACGTTTAACTATATAAAAAAAATCATAAAATTGGATTAACCCTAAATTCCCCCATACAATAAAATTGCAACACACTTCATGGGAAACATCAATGAAAATCTGTATGAATGAAACTTGAATTATCAAGTAAAGTTAAAAAACAGTGTGGCAAATGGAGAAATGGCTTGTTATGATTTGCAATGTTTTTAATAGTCATTTGCTGCAGAGGCGCCAGAAAGCATCTGTATGTTGGAAAGGGTTAAACATACACATGTTATAATAAAATAAATCTTTGCACAAGAGTTCGGATCAGGTCATTTGTGTCAGGTTAAAGAAGATTAACAAACACATCAACAGTCTGATATTATTTTTAACTGGTATGAACGAAAACATTTTGGCAAAGGGAGAAATTATTTTTGCCAGAATGTTTCAAACTATCTTCTGTCTCAAAATGAACCTCGCAACACATGGGAAAGGATTAAATTCTGATGAAACAAGTGACATTTCAAAAGACTAACATGGATTGTAACCTTTATAAAGATTCGCCCTTTTCAAATGACTATGGCTTAACTTTTAAATAAATCAATTCCTACTTAAGGTCTTGACATTAAGTATTATTCTATTCAATAATAATTAGTCAATTTTTCTAACTAATCTTTTACAATTCATTAAAGTCTGTTTTAGTTGACACTTTCCCACTTTGTAGATTTTACTAAATAAGGCAATATAGTGTCTGCCTATTAACCCTTTCCCTCATATAGATGCTTTCTGACGCCTCTGCAGCAGAAGGCTATTTGAAAACATAGTGACAAAAGAAGAAATTGCACAAAACGTGCAATTTCTCCTTTTGCCACAATGTTTTCCACTTTTCATCATAGGTTATCCATTCAGTTATAGAGATTTTCTACTTTTTGACAAAATATGTTCAAAGTCGTCTGCTGCAGAATTGTTGTATGAGGGAAAGGGTTAACACTTGACTTATGATTTAATTATTCTTACTTAATAAAATAACAACAGATAAGTATAAAATAATTTGCTAACATTCATGGAAAAAGAAATATTATAGCTTGCAGGCAGAATGAAATACAGAATGTTTCAACCCGTTCTGCAATATATATGACACATGATTCCTTGACTCAACTGCATTTGTTTAACCCTTTTCCATACATAGATATATTTTGACACATTTGTAGCAGATGGCTAGTGAAAACATTGCCATAAAGGGGGAAATTGATCATTATTGAATGAGCAATTTCCCTTTCGTCACAATGTTTCTAATTCTTTTCAATAACCCTTTCCCTCATACAACAATTCTGAAGCAGACGACTTTGAACGATTTTTGTCAAAACATAGAAAATCTCCATAATTGAATGGATGACCTATGACAAAAAGTGGAAAACATTGTGGCAAAAGGAGAAATTGCATGTTTTATGCAATTTCTTCTTTTGTCACTATGTTTTCAAAAAGCTGTCTGCTGCAGAGGCATCAGAAAGCGTCTATATGAGGGAAAGGGTTAAATAAACTTTTATCCAATCATATTTTCTATATTCTAACTTACTGTAGATGTTAACAAAGATGTTTACCAAGTCATCAGCCGCAGATATAATAACACTGGGAAAGAATTATAACAAATAAGAATATTTATTTGATCCAGGACGTTACCTTTCCTTTTGTTAACATTTTAATTTACCAGAAATGACTTTTTAAAAGTTTTCCGCTTTGAAAACAATTGCAAATATCCTTTTCATTTAGGGTTGAAAATATTGTGAGATAAGGACAACATTTCTAATCTGAAGCAAAACCAACACTACAAAAGAGTTTACCCTTTCCCATATACAGATGTTTTCTGACGCCTCTGTAACAGGCGCCTGTGAAAACAATGTAACAAAAGGAATTGCTCAAAACATTAAAAGAGCTTTTCTGTGATTTTTCTTAGATGTTTTCAAAGTCATCTGCTGTAGACTTGTTATATGTGGGAAAGGTGTTATGCAATTCCTCATTTTTCCAACAATAGTTACAAAAAACGGCATCAGAAGAGGTGCTGAGTGTTTTCCTTATCAGGGAAAAGTTACTGTAATAGTCTATAGGACTACTAAATGTACAGTGTTATGAATAGCATTCCAAATAGACATTAACCCTTTCCCTCATATAGACGCTTTCTGACGCCTCTGCAGCAGACAGCTTTTTGAAAACATAGTGACAAAAGAAGAAATTGCACAAAATGTGCAATTTCTCCTTTTGCCACAATGTTTTCCACTTTTTGTCATAGGTTATCCATTCAATTATGGAGATTTTCTATGTTTTGACAAAAACGTTCAAAGTCGTCTGCTGCAGAATTGTCGTATGAGGGAAAGGGTTAAATACCACACATGAATAAATCACCGCCAATTAGTCTTTTATTTGTTTGACAGATACGCACATTACTGAAATGCTTAAGACTGACCCGCACATTCCAACGGACAACTAGACTAGGTTCTTACAAAAAAAATGCATGTCTTCCTTGAACAATAACAAAAACGGGGCTGTCTGCCATTTTTTCCCCCAATGTTTTTGTTTTGTTACTCCGTTATCTCCATACTCAATTTATATAACCCTTTCCTACATACAACAAATCTGCAGCAGACGACCTTGAAATCATATCAGCAAAATTAGGAGATATCTCTATAAACAATAGTTTACTAATTGAATGGAGTTGAAAACATTATGGCAAGAGGAGAAATTGCTCATTATAGCTGCAGAGGTGTCAGGAAGCGTCTATATGTGGGAAATGTCTATACGGCTGACCCACACATTTCAACAAAATGCATGGGTTTCATGAATAATTACAAAAACAGGGCCATCTGCCATTTTTTCACCAATGTTTTTGTTAATCCTTTATCTTCATACACATTTAAATAAGTAGTTTTCTATATTATTAACCTTTTTCCACATACAACAAATTTTCAGCAGACGACTTTGAAATAATCTATCCAAATTTTTGAGAATCTCACCAAATGACAGAATAGTTATTTTATAGAAATCATCATGCTTTCAAGTCGTCTGCTGCAGATGCATCAAAATGTTTCTGCATATGGGAAAGGCTATTTTCTGTAAGTTCCATAACATTGGTGCCCCTTATACAGAATCTTTTTGAAAGTATTATGGAAAAAGGAGTACTGATATTGTTCATGATCCATCAGTTTTTCTTCACTGTGATGAATTCATTCATTTGTTTTTCTAAATCTACTATAATTCGTTCATGACTTGTTTGTTTTCAGCTTTGCAAAGTCTAATGGCATAGATTCAAGACAACCTTCAAACCCCCAACCTTATTGTGATCCCCAGTGAACATAACTTTAGAATTCAAATCAATTACAAGTGAGCTCAGGGCTGCCTATAATAACATATATCTACAGCATATCTCACCCACAGATGCATTTGAAGCGGACGACTTTTGAAAACATTGAGGCAAAAGGGGAAATAACTCATAATGAGCATTCCACAAGCTCAGGGCTGCCTATAATAAGATACATCTACAACATATCTCACCCACAGATGCATTTGAAAACATTGTGGCAAAAGGGGAAATAGCTCATAATGAGCAATTTCCACTTTTGCCACAATGTTTCTGTTTTTATTCCTTCAACAGTTTCATCTATAGAAATTTTCCATATTGTTGCCTATATGATTTCAAATGTGACTGCATGTGGGAAAGGGTTCAGATAGAACTTAGATTGGTGTCTATCAATGGTATGACAAACTTGTCACAACCAAACATTCTTCTCTCAGATTTTTTTCTACTTATTCTCGTCTTTGTTTTTCTTGCCATTTTAATACACAGTAACACCTTCAACCCACTTTGTAAGAAATCATCAATGTCACCTTTTCAAGGTCAAATCCTGCCAGGGAAACCATGCTTATTACAATCTATTACAAGACTTAGTGTGGAAGGGAAACCATCCATAGCAAAATCTATTACAAATATAGAGAAAGATCTGCAAGTTAGAATTTTGTATCAATATTTTGTTATTGACAAATTATTAGTGCAGAGCCAGATCAAAATGTAAGGATGCGCTGATTTGTTTAGATATACACTTATTTCTTTTTTGAAGATAACCATCAGTAAAACATTATTCTTACTTTGTATATTCATTAACAAGTAAGCAGTCTTAGCTAATGTATATTCATTAACACACAATATTACCTTGTATATTCATTAACAAATAGTATTAAGCTGTATATTCATTAACACACAGTCTTACCTTGTATATTCATTAACAAACAGTCTGTAGATGTTTTGCTTTAAAGGTTGTATCACACACTCATGAAGGGAGCTCTCAATGATAGCATCTATGTTCAGAATTTCATCTTCTCCAAGCTGAAAATAAATGGAAACTCTATAATACATGTAAGTATTTCGAGAAAACTTACCTATGGTTTTGTTTGCTTTCGTCTGTCACTCAACTTGCTTAGTACCCATATCTGGTAGAGCTCCCATACAATGTTTATAGAGTGAGTTGATCTACAATGTTGAATACCCCTTTCCCGCATACAATAAATCAGCAGCAGACGACTTTGAAATCATACTGAGATCAGACAGTTCAAAAAGTATGTAAGTTACTTTCAAATCAGACTTAAACTTTTGGACAAAAATATTATTAAGATTTTTACTAGATACATATAAAAGGAAAACAAGCTCGATCTGCCCCTGGCGGCCATGTTTTTCAGAATAATTTGATCAATCTTCGTAGTAGAAGGCCCGGTGTTACCCACACAAAGAACATTTGTGCCAAATTATTTTCAGTTGGGCCAACCTTTTTTCGCTAAAATTATATTATTAGTTTTGTTTTTCATGGAATTCAATTCTTTAACCCTTTCCCTCATACGACAATTCTGCAGCAGACGACTTGGAACATATTTTGTCAAAACATAGAAAATCTCTTTAATTGAATGGATAACCTATGACAAAAAATGGAAAACATTGTGTCAAAAGGAGAAATTGCACGTTTTGTGCAATTTCTTCTTTTGTCACTATGTTTTCAAAAAGCCGTCTGCTGCAGAGGCGTCAGAAAGCGTCTATATGAGGGAAAGGGTTAAATAATTTTAAAAGAGGAACGATCCTGTGAAAATACTCTTAAATGGGTCCACTTGTTTAAGAAGAGAAGTTGTTTGTAGTAATACGTGAACAGATAAACATATGGACAGACAACAGATGCAAGTTGGTAATCACAATATCTCATCCAGAACTTTGTGCTCAGATGAGCTGAAAAAGTCTTCCAACAAATTTGATAATAATGGACTCAATTTGCATACAATAATATTCAATATACACTGAAAATGGGCACTAGACACGAGAAATGTCTAACAAAACACCATTAAAACAAAAAACATCCTCAATCTTAATGTGAAATTTGCATAATCTTTCAATTTTTATTTGACATGCTTGTCCTGGAACCTAGACACATTTATAACAACTGAAATTTTATCTTCATGTGTGCGCCTCCAAGACAGAATGTTTGAATAAGTCCCATTTCCCCATCAGTAATCAGTAATCATGTTCATTTTGGACTTCTTCATAAAAAACATACATTGGAAACACCAGTTAATTGAACCTAGGTTATTTATTTAACCCTTTCCCACCAATAGACACATTTGGACTCATCCGCAGCAAACCACGTTTGATAACATTGTGACAAAAGGAGAAATGACACAATGTTTTCAACTTTTTTCCAGTAATTATTCCTTCCATTTCTAGAGATTTTCCATATCTGGAAAGATGTTTTCAAAGTCGTCTGCTGCAGATTTGTTGTATGTGGGAAAGGGTTAATTCAACACTTATCCTGCTCAATTTATGCAAATGGTTCCATTAACTCGAGTTTTTAACGAATTCTTGCACATTTGTTGTCTTTGGCAAGGGATTAAAAAGTTCTAGATGAGGATCAGAACAAACTTTTCTTTGCAACACAATATCTCTCATATTAATGCACTAAACCATAATCATCATCACCCCAGAATATCTCTCATATCATTCCCTTAACCCTTTCCCTCATACAACAATTCTGCAGCAGACGATTTGAAAAAATACCTGAAAAAAAAAAATGCTTGTTTTGAGCAATTTCTTCTTTTGTCGCCATGTTTTCAAAAAGCCTTCTACTGCAAAGGCGTCAGAAAGCGTCTATATGAGGGAAAGAGTTAAACATCATCATCCTCACCCCACAATATCTTTCTTATATTTCCGTTAAACCCATGCTTTCATTTAAAGGGAGTTTCTAAAAATATTTCGGGTATGTTTTCAAAGTCATCTGCTGCAGATTTGTTGTATGTGGGAAAGGATTAAATAACAGAGATTGTCTGTAACAGGGAAATGGTTTCATTCTATAAGGAAGTAAATATAATATAATTAACAAGACTGTAGACTTTTATATAACAAACGGACACATTTGCAGCAGATGCCTTTTGAAAACATTGTGGTAAAAGTAGAAATAGCTCATGATGAGCCACTCATTTTGCCACTCAATGTTTTTTAAAATCTATTATATTTATTTAAATTCTATTTTTACTTATAGAGATTTTTCGAAATTACGTTTAGATGTTTTTAAACGTGTGTGCTGCAGACTGGTAGGAGGTAAAGGGTTAACCCTTTTCCTCATATAGACGCTTTCTGACGAATCTGCAGCAGACGGCTTTTCGAAAACCAGGGATTAATCTAGGTTTTTGGGGAAAGTGCCCTTTTGGTAAAAAGGGGATTTTTTTTTCCTAATGGGGGAAAAATACATAAACGGACTGTCTCGAGAATAAAAAGACAGTATAACATTTTGAAGATATTCTAAAGTGTTTTATTTTCACAACTTCATGAAAACTTCGAACAGTTTGTTCTGATCTGACAAGTCTTGATACTCAGTCCAATGCAAATATAGACCAGGAAAAATGACATGGGTACACTATGAACTTGATGACATGGTGGATTTACAAGTCAATTCTCTTTGTCTTCATATTTATGAAGATGTCCACAATTGTATCATGTTCATAATCACTCCACTCTTCTTTCCCTTCTCTACATATTCTCATACACTTGATATTAATAAGGTGAGTTTGCATTATAGTGTCATAGTGTTTACAGTTGTTATCTCTGAATAAAAAAAATGAATTTAAAAAAAAAAAAATTAAAATTTTAATTTTTTTTTTTTTTTTTTTTTTTTTTTTTTTTTTTTAAGTTTAAAGTTAAGGGGAATTTTAGGGGAAATAGGGGAATTTCGGTACCTTTTTCCCAAGGGGAAAGTGCCGTTTAACGGCAGCAAAATAAAGCTAGATTTGTCCCTGAAAACATAGTGACAAAAGAAGAAATTGCTCAAAACAAGCAATTTCTCCTTTTGCCACAATGTTTTCCACTTTCAGTCATAGGTTATCCATTCAATAATAGAATATTTTATTTTTTGACAAAATATGTTCAGTCTTCTGCTGCAGAATTGTTGTATGAGAGAAAGGATTAATGTGTTTCAGGATCATGAATAAGGGCATTCTTACAAGAATTCAGTAAACAGTTCTCTGAAGTCATTATTGAGTGAACCTGATACCTGCTACGTATTTTAAGTGTACACAATTAAAAGAGGATCTCTTTCCCACATGCAAGACATGCAGTAAATATTGTCTTTTGAAAACATTGGGGCAATAAAAGAGAGAATTGCTTCTACGCAATTTCATATCTTTTGTTACAACGTTTTAAACTGTAATGCCTAATTATATTTAATTTCTAAAGCAAAAGAGTGGAAAATGAAAGCTATATTATTGAAAATGTTTTCAAAAGTTGTCTGCTGTAAAGGCTCGTCTGTATATTGCAAATGGTAAAAGCTTCTTTAATTCTTTCCCTCATAAGACAATTCTGCAGCAGACGACTTTGAAAATATTTTGTCAAAAAATAGAAAATCTCCATAATTGAATGGATAACCTAATGACTAAAAGTGGAAAACATTGTGTCAAAAGAAGAAATTGCTAGTTCTGAGCAATTTCTTCTTTTGTCATTATGTTTTCAAAAAGCTGTCTGCTGCAGAGGCGTCAGAAAGCGTCTATATAAGGGAAAGGGTTAATATGTATATAATGGCCACGCGAATATTGACAAGCATTATATTCTGATCTGATTTGTTGTGAAACTTAAACCCTTTACCTCATACAGATGCTTTTTGAAAACATCATGACAAAAAGAGAAATTGCTCAAAACAAGCAATTTCTCCTATTGCCACAATGTTTTCAACTCTTTTCAGAAATTATACCTACAATCAATGAGATTTACCGTATTTTCGCCTAGATATTTTCAAAGTTGTCTGCTGCAGATTTGCTGTATGTGGGAAAGGTTTAATTTCACAAAAGATCGTTCAGACCAACAGTTCCTAAATCTGCACATTGTCAGAGATTTGATAAAATGAAATCTAGAATACCAGTTTTACATGAAGAATTTTCCCACAGAAATATTACAAGGGGCTACCCCTATAATTGCATGGGTTCAGCTATTTTTTGTCAAATTTTATAAAGAAGACCTTGAACATGGAAGTTAATTATAATACTGTTGTTGTATTTTTTCCACAATAGTTGGTTTCTAATTCCTGATTATGTTTCCATTCTGTGCCGGAGTGCTCACAGGAATATATGTTCCAATATGTCCATAAGTGAAATCATGGCAGACAGACGGATAGAGTTTTTGAACATTCCCAAAGATGTGACAAGTTTCTTTAAATTGCTCAAGAGAGAGAGAGAAAGACACCACATTTTGCAGCAGTCTTCAAGACTTTGAAAATATTGTGGCAAAAGGAATATTGCTCACAAGTTTTCAAAATGTTCAATTCTTTCCAATGATTATACTTTAACCCTTTCCCTCATTTTTTTTTTTTGTAAGTGGGAAAGGGTTAACGAAAGATATGCTAGATATTGTTTATAGAAAGACACAGACCAAGTGACCCCAAAAGCCATTGAAAGGTAATTCTATCTTTTGTCTACAAAGTTGTTAAAATAAAAAGATAGGAAATCGATAAGCCCCAGACTATTTTATCTCATTTTTGCATGCGTTTAAATTGGGGTTTTTCCTTAGCCAACATAGACAAAAAGGTTTAACCATTTCCCACCTATAGACGCATACTCACGCATCTACAGCAGACATTTTTGAAAACATTGTGATAAAAGAAGAAATTGCTCAAAACGAGCAATTTCTCCTTTTGTCACAATGTTTTCAACTTTTTTCAGTAATTATACCTACAAATCCTAGAGGTTTTCCATATTTTGGAGAAGACATTTTTAAAGTTGACTGCTGCAGATTTGCTGTATGTGGGAAAGGTTTTATACCCATTAAAACCATAACAAAAAGCAATGTTACAGACTAAACATAATTGGCTTGTTTATAAGGAAAATATGTTTTAAAGAAATTGTTAATTTGAAACAAATATATTATGCATGTAGTTAACAACTCAACTGCTGAAAGTAGATATCGATATATTGAAAACATTGTGAGAAAATAATTTTGTTCATAGCGGCCAATTTCCTCATTCACCTGGATGTTTACAAGTTTTAAATATATACAGCATAGTTAACCAAAGCGGTCGCAGTTGGACCTTACCAAATAACCTTTCCTTTGACCCTTTCCCACATACAGAAGCATTCTGAAGCCTGTATTATAGTTGTCAACTTTTGAAAACATTGTAGCAAAAGGAGAAATTGCTTAGAATGAGCAATTTCTCCTTTTGCCACGATGTTTTCAACTGTTTACAGTATTTATACATTCATTTATAGAGATTTTTCATATTTTGACCTTGATGATTTCAAAGTAATCTGCTGCAGATATTTTGTATGTGGGAATGGGTAAAAGATAAAGATAGGGTTTTTTCTGTGTACACAAGACCATTATTTATGAATAATTACTATTTTCTGAATGAAAATACAAAACCAAAACAATAGTACTACAATAGAAGGAAGGGAGCGGCTCTTCATATTCTTTGACATTAACCCTTTCCCTCATATAGACGCTTTTTGACGCCTCTGCAGCAGACGGCTTTTTGAAAACATTGTGACAAAAGAAGAAATTGCTCAAAACAAGCAATTTCTCCTTTTGCCACAATGTTTTCCACTTTTGGTCATAGGTTATCCATTCAATTATAGAGATTTCCTTTTTTTTGAAAAAATATGTTCAAAGTCGTCTGCTGCAGAATTGTCGTACGAGGGAAAGGGTTAATTAACTGTTTCCCACTTACAACAAATCTGCAGCAGATGAATATGAAAGAGGGAGAAGCTGCCCAATAACCTTTTCACTGATACAGACAACACTGCAGGCCAGACCATTATTATGTCCAAACACTGTTTTATACCAGTTCAGGGAACACTTCATTTCCAATACTGATTTCACAGTTGACTGTCCGTTGCAAAAAGTTAGTTCAATCACAAGACCATGTAATGGACACTTTTGAATTAAAAAAAAGACAAAATATGAGAATTCTCTATAAACTAAAGTTAAGTTTTTGGATAGGGTTGAAAACATTCTGGAAAAGGAGAAATTGCACATTTGGGACAATTTCTCCTTTTGCCACAATGTTTTCAAAAGTTGTCTGGTGCAAACACGTCAAACACGTGTTTATAAGCGGGAAAGGGATTGCTATATAGTCATTATGGTGCAAGACTTACTTTACTTCTCTCCCTCTCTATCAAGTCCTCAAGTTCACCTTCACCATGTTTTACCAGGTAGTTCTTGATTCCATTCATGAATTGTCGTACCTGAAAAATGAAAGAAAAGCTTATAAGCTCGTAAAATCATAAGCTCATCAAAAGTAAATGATTTGTTGAAGAAATAACACTCTATACCTGATGTGATCATTATAGAGCTGTCTGTCTGAATCAACTCTTCTCCACATACAACAAATCTGTAGCAGATGACTTTGAAAGCATTTGGTCAAAAGTATGAAACTCTCTAAAAATGGAAGAACAATTATTGAATAAAGTTGAATTTATTTTGGTAGAAATTGTTCATCATGAGGAATTTCTCCTATTGCAACAATGATTTCAAGTCTTCTGCTGTAGAGATGTCAGATAGCATCCGTATGAGGGAAAGGATTAACAAACTGCAGATAATTAATCGGATTATTTGGAAGAATAAGAAACAGTATGATTTATTAGAGCAATTTCTTCATTTTACCCTTTCCCACATACAACAAATCTTAAGCAGACGAATTTGAAAATGTCTGCTATACAATATGGCAATAGTTGTAAGTATGATTCCTGAAAAAAGTTGAAAACATTGTAGCAAAAGGAGAAATTGCTTGTTTTGATCAATTTCACCTTTAGTCACGATGTTCTCAAAAGTCATCTGCTGCAAGGCGTCAAAATTCGTCTATAAGAGGGAAAGGCAAGCAATTTACAGCAGAGGCATTAAAAGTATGACAGAACATTTTAGAATTAACCCTTTACTTGATACAGACTTTATTTCTGTATTAGACGCGTCTATTGCAGACAACTTTAGACAATAAATTGACAAAAGGGGAAGTTGCTCACAATGAACAATTTCTCCTTTCTTCACAATGTTTTCAACTCTCTTCAATGATGACACTGTCATTTATAGTGGTTTTTCCATAGTTCTTGACTGGAAGTTTTCAAAGTCGTCTGCAGCAGAATTGTGATGTGCATAAAAGGGTTAACCCTTTCTCTCATACAACAATTCTGCAGCAGACGACTTTAACATATTTTGTCAAAATATGGAAAATCTCCATTAATTGAATGAATAACCTATGACAAAAAGTGGAAAACATTTTTGTGCAATTTCTTCTTTTGTCACTATGTTTTCAAAAAGCCGTCTGCTGCAGAGGCGTCAGAAAGTATCTATATGAGGGAAAGGGTTAATTCTGTCTAGACCTAAATGTCCTGATTTAATACTTACATTTCTGGTAATATTTAAGGGATTCGGGTCTTGACTCTCTAGGGTACATTGTATGAAGTTCTCAATCGTACTACCGAATGTTGTGCTGTGATCGTTCGACAGACTTATGATGTAATCCCGGATTTTAGTGTCGGGATTTCGGTTCCTTTGAGGCTTGTTTAGAAGACGTGGATTGGCTGAAATGTTGTAAATAAACACAAACTATGGTGAAACATTATTCAATAGTCAGTTCTGAACATAAGGGATTGTCATCAATGCATGCGCTCACAGATTTTGATAATGTTTTGCAAATTTGGAAATTTCTCCTTTTGCCACAATGTTTTCCACTTTTAGGTTATCCATTCAATTATAGAGATTTTCTATTTTTTGACAAAAAATATGTTCAAAGTCATCTGCTGTAGAGGCAACTTCTCTTTTTGTCACGATGTTTTCATAAGTTGTCTGCTGCAGAGCGTCAGAAACCATCTGAATGTGGTAAAGGGTTAACTATAAAATATGAATTATAAACCGAGCTGATAAGGTATTCACCCTCCCATCCTTAATGAAGGACATGTATGAATAATTTCCAATAAACCTTTCCCCATTTCACAAATTTGCAGCAAACGACTTTGAAAACATGTAGGCAAAAACATGAAAAATCTCAATGAATGAAAGTATCTATAGTTGAAAAGAACTGAAAATATTGCGAAGCAAGGATAAATTACTAAATATGCGCAGTTTCTCCGTTTGCCACAATGTTTTAAAAAGCTGTCTGCTTCAGATGTGTCAAAATGCAACTGCATGTGGGAAAAGAGTTAACCCTTTCCCTCATAAAAATGCTTTTTAACACCTCTGCAGCAGATGGCTTTTTGAAAACATAGTGACAAAAGAAGAAATTGCACAAAACATTCAATTTCTCCTTTTGCCACAATGTTTTCCACTTTTTGTCATAGGTTATCCATTCATTTATGGAGATTTTCTATGTTTTGACAAAATACGTTCAAAGTCGTCTGCTGCAGAATTGTCGTATGAGGGAAAGGGTTAAACAGGAAGAAGCTTACCTAATACAGGAGCTACTCTTTCTCTAATTTCTGCCGTAGTGACTGGAATGTTTTCACACACTGTTTCTAATGCAACATGGGAATGTGAGGACGATTTCTCATTGACAAGAGTCTTCTCCGAACTTTGGCTATTCTGACCGTACGACGAAACACGAAATTCAGAATTGTTGCTGACTTCCCCGCGTGATGTTACAGCATCGAAAGAAATCCCATCTGACGTCACACTTAGTCTGTATTCATTATCTAAAGTCTGGTTTGGGTAACTGTGATATTCTTGACTAGATTCTTGCCATGCTTTGATACGTTCAAGCATGCCCATAGGGGGTGGGAGAGGGGGTGGGGCTTGTGCAGGAGGCGGAGAGTTCACTGAAATATGGGGACGGGTTGTGCCATTCTCAGTTTTCATTATTTTAGCAAGCACACTATTCTCCCACGGTTTAGAGAATATTGTTCCAACACTAGCAACAGATTGACCAGAGGGGTCCATGTAGGTTGTTGTATTTAAATTGTCATACTCTGACATTGCACTATACACTGCTAATACTGGGAAAGGTTTGACGGGTCTCAATGTTAACTCAGGATTCCAAGAACTAATCATATCTTCTGCTGTTGAACTTTCTGAATGTGATACTCTTGTTTCCATGGAAGGTTGTCGGTCATAAACTGGAAACTTATTCAAAACTGGACTAGATGGTGTATCATGACTCTCTCCAAACTCCTGAAGAGTTCTAATCTGTTCCAAAACATTTATAGTAAACTTTGGCGTTTCATTTCTCAAGTTTTTTTCATTTTCCTGTTGCAATGAAACTTCTTGAAATGTTTTATGACCAGCACTATCTTCGCTTCGTTTTTGTTTAGTTTTTCTAGGACTAGGTTTAGGTTTGTTTGCTTTTGCTTTCTTTACCTCTGGAGTTGGATCCACCCAGGCAGTTTCATAGAGTTGTTCCAGTTTAGATTGATGAGTATTACCATGATTGATAGCCGAACCATGTTCATCAGATAACACAAACACTTCTTCATGTTCAGCAATGTTGTCAAACTCAGGTTTACAAACCACTTCATTATCCATTTCAGATGAACTAGTATTTCTACCATTCTCGTTTCGCCACAGCCTCCTCTCTATCTGACTTGATGCAGGCGCTGATTTCCGTCTCTGCTTTTTTGGCAGTTTTGGAATTCTATCCTTTTTTGAGCCTTCCCGACTTTCCTCTGGACAGATCGAGTCGAAAGGTTCTGAATAAACAGGTGTTCTCATGGTTGACAGAGAAGACGTTGAAGCTGATTTCCGACTCACTGAACTCAAGGGGGATTTCATTTTCCACATTGGACTAGTCTGCGTGTGAACTGAGTTTATCATCGGTAAGATATCTCCTTCCTCCGTGTCGGCATCACCATCTTCATCATCGACACCTCTGTTACTATGGTCACTTTCAATATCACTTTCATGTTCTGGAATTGCTTCAAATCTGTTTGAAACACAAGCCTGTTCAGGTTGATTGCCTGAACATTCACTACATTGTGCTTCATTTTGATTATCATTTTCAGTGTTTTTGGTTTGTTTTAAAATTCCATGGTCATGCAATGTAAATTCCTTGTTTAACACAGCACTATGTTCTATACGTAAAACCTTTTGAGTGGTCACTTCAGACATTTCATGTGTTACTTTGTCAAGGTTAACATTAAGATCTTTAATTGCACACTTTTCACCGAAATAATCCTCCGACCACTCATCGCCATTTTGCGACGAGTAGTTCCCACCTTTGGTGACAATGTTATTATTGTTAGTGATTGAAATTATATTTGGCTGTAACCTTTGAACAATGTCAGCCTGAAGACTCCCCACATTGGACTCAGCATACTTCCAAATATCCTCATAGTCACTCATTTTGTCGGATAAATTACTTCTGAAGTAATAATCCTCTGGAATGCCAAGTAAATCTATCGGCGTCGAGAAATATGGATTCGAGTTTTGATTGACACGTTTATCAGGCTGGGCATAATCCACAGACACTTTGGAATCTCTATTGCACACATTGTCAGTCACGGTAAACAGGCTGTTTCTTGTTAGCACCATCTCAGATGAGCTACATGCCGAAACATGCATCATATTAGTCACATGATGCTCCCGATTGGCCGTCACTGAACACGATCTCTGAACACTTTGTTTACACCTGCTTTCTTGATGTGTAAAGTTTTGCGACACTGGTGTTGTCAAGTCTGGCTTGCGAATCAAATAAGACGAAAAATCTATCACAGAATGTTTAGGCGGAGTGTTTTGTAAGATGGCCTCTGATTGGCTGTAAGCTGGCACAAGTGTTTTGTTATTGTTGTTAATGCTGATTGGTTCACTAACAGATTTATTCATCAGTGAGGAATGGTCCGACAAATTAGACCGACTGGATGACCTACTCTTGCTTGGAGTGTCATACCTTGAGGATGTCCAGAAATCTGTAACAGAAGGAACATCATTACATTACTGTTTACCCCTTTCCCTCATACAGACACTTTTCTGACGCCTGTGCAGCAGACAGCCTTTGAAAACATTGTGGTAAAAGGAGAATTGCTCATAATGAATGGTTTATCCTTTTACCACAATATTTTCAACTTTATTCAAAGATCATACTTTCATTTACAGAAATGTTCCCCTCTGTTGCCCAGATACAGGGGTAGACTTAAGGCTGAAATTTCTACTAGCCAGCAGGGCCAGTTGATATGGAAAATTACTGGCCCAACATGTTTACCACTGGCCCAAACTTTTTAATGAGGAAAAGGCAGCATTCAATGGTTATTTATTTAATTGAAACAATTCAACTTTTTGAACAGTTTACATATCTGATACAATGTACAGGGTTTTCCCTAAGCTTTGAAACTTGAGGGTCATTCAGTGACCCCCATGTCATCAAGGTTGAGGGTCATCTTATAAATGTTGGGGGTCCAAATTAGAACTTTATTATCAAGTGATTGATATAAAAAACATTGTGTTGTTCTTTGTTTTTATTATCCCTTTAATATTAATAATGTCAATTACATTACCGATAATGTTATCGATAAAGCTTAAACCAGTCATTCAGAGTTAAATATAGTCCAAATAATTTAAACTTTCGGTTTCTCATTTATTGGTCAACCGAAGTCTAAATCCAGAGCATGTTTCAGACAGACTCGATTCACGTTATTATGCCGTTTATATCCTTGACAGCTATCGCAACGATAATAAAAAACGTATCTATAAGTATTATTATATTAATTTGAGCCTAAAATGTATGCAGCTTACCTCTTTACCACTTTAATCTATCAAAATTCAATTCACAACGGCGAAAAATTTGAAATCTGTAACACATTTGTTTTCGGTTAAATAAATTAGACAAAATCGGTAAAAAGAAATAAACGAAATATCGCCCAAACTTGTTTGAATAAGATATATAACTATTTTGTTAAATATCCATTTTGGTGTACTTTAACAACAATACCCACAATACCGTATTCGGTTATCTTCAGTTCAAATCGACCACATTGTGAGTTATTAAATATCAGGCCTCTAAGAGATGGATTAAAAAGAGATTAAAACACATAAAAACGTGAGTAAGACCGTTTGTGTTTACTTTATACAATAGATAAATGGTCAAATTTTGTCCCGTATGTGTATTTTGGTGTGACAAACATTACGTACGCCAGATTCGACCCTGGAAGCGTCGGAATTTATTTCGCATGTTTTGGTGCAGGATAAGGACTAAGTTAAATATAGATTTTTGGAAAACCGAGATTATAGAAAAATAGAAGGGACGCACAGATGTTATTTTTGGGGGTCATTTGAGTTGAAAATGCGTCAATGAAGCAGGATTTGTGCGTCATGAAAAACCCTGAATGTATTTATTCACCAAACCGACCAAATTCGTTAACCAAAAGTTTGTTTCAAGGTGATATTATTATTTACAGTGTGTCGCCATTTTGTGTACGTTGCCAAGCGGATATTAAGACGCGGCATACGATTGGTTGTTTTCGCGCACCTGTCCAATCAAATTTTAGTTAGCAGTATCGTGTGCGGAAATCAATACGGCCATTACTCGGCGCACTCGATTGTGAAACATGCGTTTTTTAACGTTTTCTGACAGAACAGAATGGTCAGAACGAAATAAAAACGTATATATGCAACTCGATATTTTCAATTTCTTACAGACTAGCTTATTATCCCATAATTTTCAGCAGGCCCGACGGACTAGCTTATTGCATGTACAGCTGGCCCGAGGTAAAATCAACTGGCCACGGGCTAGCGGGCCAGCGGTTAAATCGACCCCTGAGATGCTTTCAAAGTCGTTTGCTGCAGATTTGATGTACATGGGAAAGAGACTGCTGATATGCTATCTCTAGACTCACATTACTGAATGAATATCTGGGACAAAACATATAATTTAATGAAAAGAACAATACTTATCTTGAGACAAAGAAGAAAGCATTTTGGGAAAAAGGAGAAACTCATTCTCACCTCTGCTGCTGTTATGTTTTTGTTAAAATTATAATATTCCGTCCTTGACTGCCTGGGTCAGTTCATTCACTTCACATTGTAAGTTAGATAACAAGATATCATTATGATGATTATCATCATTATCTACTCCTATCATTTACACATTCCCCATTTGTTTACGTGACATGAAGTTTTTAGTAAAAACACAGAGAAAAAGATAATTGTAACCTATGTAAAACTGAATCTAATTTCTAGAATACAGTTAAAAACATTGCAGGAAAAGCAGAAATTGCTTTAACCCTTTCCCTCATACGACAATTCTGCATCAGACGACTATGAACATATTTTGTCAAAAAAAAAAAATGAGAGTAATTTTAATTGAATATAATTGAATTGTAGTAAAATGTAGTCATTTTGCCGTTTGCCACAATAATTTTTTTTAAGTCTATTGCTGCAGATGCTTCTGTTGGAAGGAAATCGTTAAAAAATCAAACAAACTAACCTTGTCCAAGCATCGCTAAAGCCGACAATTCCAGTGAGGTTTTCGCTGCTCTAACTGATGGGGGTAAAACCAGTCTATGTGGTAAGTCTTCTCTGTGAAAAAATAAAATAATACAGTGACACAGTCAAATTACATTGTCAAATTAAAGTCATGTGACATTTATCCCTTTCCCACATGTAGACATATTTTGCAACATCTGCTACAGATTACTTTTGAAAACATTGTTACAAGAGGAAAAAGTACCTATAATGAGCAATTTCCCTATCTGCCACTATTTTTTCAATAATACTTTCATTTCTAGAAGTTTAAGATGGTTTTGCAAAAGATATTTTTTGTTGTTATCAAAGTTCTCTGCTGTAGATTTAATTTATGCGTGAAAGTGTTAATCCATCTCCTTTTCGTCCATTTACATTCAGCAAAAACACCAAATATATCCTTCATTCTCATACAAATGAAACAGATAATGTATATATACTTATGGATACAGAAATAAAGCTCGTAATTAAACATGGCCACTTTTCCTCCTATTGTTTGCTCTAAATTAAAACATTTCCAACATACAGACGCTTTCTGACACCTCTGCAGCAGACCACTTTTAAAAACATAATGTGGCTCATTATGAGCAATTTCTCCTTTTTCCACAATATTTCCAGCTTTATTCAATAGTTGTTCTTTCTTTTATAGAGAGTTTTACACTTTTTACTATTTTCTTTTCAAAGTGGTCTCCTGCAGTATTGTATGTGGGAAATGGTCAATCTGCTAATGTAATGACATAACCATGGAGACTTTCATAGGGTACTTAGTAATAATATGATTGTACTAATGGTTTTCGAAGTACTTTTTTTAAGTACTTTTCAATTTTTATATATATTTTATTTAACTTTCGATTAATTCAATTCACTCAGTATAACAAATGGCAATATCTCAGGTGATGGGTGAGAATAAAGATAATTTAACATTTAACCCTTTCCCCCATATAGATGCTTTCTGACGCCTGTGTAGCAGACAGCTTTTTGAAAACATTATAAGTGACAAAAGTAGAAATTGCTCAAAACGAGCAATATCTCCTTTTGACACAATGTTTTCCACTTTTCATCATAGGTTATCCATTCAATTATAGAGATTTTCTATTTTTTGACAAAAAATGTTCAAGGTTGTCTGCTGCAGAATTGTCGTATGTGGGAAAGGGTTTAGGTATTACAGTATACCTATAAATAACACTGTCCTATTTAACCCTTTCCCTCATACAACAAATCTGCAGCAGACCACCTTCAAAACAACTGAAAAAGCTTCATTACAGATAGCGTAATTGTTAATTAAAGTAGTAAACATTGTGGCCAAAGGAGAAATTGCTCGTTTTGAGCAATTTCACCTTTTGTCACACTGTCTTCAAAAGACGTCTGCTGCAGAAACGTCTATATGTGGGAAAGGGTTAATATTAGTGGCATGAATACAGGTGTTTTTCTGCATAGTAGTAAAACCTACCCTCATGCCGACACATTTTGATGTATCTGCAGCAAACAACTTTTGAAAACATCATGTCAAAAGGAGAAATATTGCTTCATAATGAAGTTGATACATGTTGAAAAGCTCCTTTTCCAATCATATGAAGAGTCAGGATCATGGAGGAAATGAATACAACCTTATCGAATTTCTCACACCTGGTTATATCTGGGTCAACAGCAATAAAAGCATTTATAAATATGAAAACAAATACCTCAATCACAGTAAATCATATGTTATTAACTATCACAATAAATCATGGTGAAAATTATGAGAACTCTCAATGAAATTAAGTCTTTATTCTTTCCATCATATAAAACTCTTTTGAACCCACTCAAGCAGACATCTTCAGAAAAACGTTTTTTGTTTTATTTGAGTCAAAATTACTCTTTATGTTAGTATAAAGAGTTATTAAAAAGAAAAAAAAAACATGTGTCCAAATATCCAAATAGTATGAATTACCTAAAATTTCTCATCATGAGCAAATTCTCCTTATACCAAAATGTTTTGTCAGCAACTTCTCCTTTTATCGCAATGTTTTCTGAAGTCGTCTGCTGCAGACGCCTCTTCAATTGGAAAAGGTTGAAAAGAACATGAAAAACCCCATTCATCAAGAGCTCTGAAATTTTTATATTTAACCCTTTCCCTCATATAGACGCTTTCTGACGCCTCTGCAGCAGACGGCTTTTTGAAAACATAGTGACAAAAGAAGAAATTGCACAAAACGTGCAATTTCTCCTTTTGCCACAATGTTTTCCACTTTTTGTCATAGGTTATCCATTCAATTATGGAGATTTTCTGTTTTTTGACAAAATACGTTCAAAGTCGTCTGCTGCAGAATTGTCGTATGAGGGAATGGGTTAACCCTTTTTCCACACACAAACAACCAATCTGCAGCAGAAAACTTTCAAAACATAGTGACACAAACCTTAAAAATCTCAAGAAAAGAAAGCTTAGTTGTTAAATAAAGGTGAAAAACATTGTGGCCAAAGGTGAAATTGCTCATCATGAGCAATTTCACCTTTGACCACAAGGTTTTTTTTAAAGTCGTCTGCTACTTTTGCGTCAAAATACGTCTGCAGGTGGGAAAGGGTTAAAACCCTTTCCCTCATATAGACGCTTTCTGACGTCTCTGCAGCTTTTTGAAAACATATTGACAAAAGAAGAAATTGCTCAAAAAGAGCAATTTCTCCTATTGCCACAATGTTTTCCTCTTTTAGTCATAGGTTATCCATTCAATTAATATTGTTATAGAGATTTTCCATTTTTTGACAAAATATGTCCAAAGTCGTCTGCTGCGGAATTGTCGTATGAGGAAAAGGGTTAAAATTCAACTTACTTGTTATCACAGTAGTGTGCTATCAACTGAGGAACAGCAGTGAATAGTTTTGTGGAGCCCTGGAGGTGAAGCCCATTTTCTGTGGGCTCTATCAGGTAATGATCCACATTTGGGGAACCGTCTCCACACGGAAACTGGACAGAAAGGGCCATTATTTCCTCCCGGCTCGATTTCCGTACAATAAATATCTGAAATGGAATATAGTGTAAAGTGTTATCATTTTTTTACCAAATCTTGATATTTTAACATTGTTAACCCTTTCCCAAATGCAATTACGTTTTGATGCATCTGCAACAGATGAACTTTGAAAACAAAGCAGCTAAAGGATAAACTGCCAATAACAAAATAGTTTAATCCTGTTTCCAACGATAATAATAAGCAATTGCTCCATTTGCTACAATATTTATAAATGTAGTCTGCTGTAAATGTGTCAGAAAGTGTCTGTATGTGGGAAAGGGTTACAGGTTGAGGGTGTCACATTTACACAAGTGATTTACTCAAATGTGACCTAAGCAGTTAAGTTACCTGACATGCTCCAATTAAGATTTTTGTTTTTAGAACAAATTTGAAAATGTGACGAAAAACATTTGGATCCTTACACATCAGAAAGTGTCTGTATGCAGAAAAGCATTAACCCTTTCCCTCATATAGATACTTTCTGACGCCTCTGCAGCCAACAGCTTTTTGAAAACATAGTGACAAAAGAAGAAATTGCTCAAAACAAGCAATTTCTCCTTTTGCCACAATGTTTATCAGTTTTATATTTAGAGCATAGTATATCAGCTGAGTCAGGCGAAAAGGGATATTATTGCTAAATAATTAAAATTAAGACACATTCATTTTTAATGACGCATAAAGGGATTATGGGGATGAAACATGTTTGGCTAGAACTCTAGTTTATGCACCAGAAGCTACATGCTTTTTGATGCTTTTAAATAAAAGCGTACAATGAAGTCTTTGGTAGGTCACGTTCACCCGCCTCTTCAATGTTAAGAGATGCTTGCTCTATGAAATAACATATGTCACACAAAAACTGACCTTCACAGATATTATAGTTTAAACTTTCCCACATACAACAATTCTGCAGCAGATCTGACCTCTATCTATATAAATGGAACACTAATCATTGAAAAGAGTCAGAACGTTTCAAAAAGTTGTCCACTGCAGATACATCAGAAAGCGTCTGTGCATTTTTTGTATGTGGGAAAGGGAGGGCTAATAATAACCCAGTAATAGCTTTTCCTCACTGCAATTTTATTGGATGAATACAATTTTCCACTCTGTTGAATACTCACATAGTTGCAAGACTTTATAGTATCCATTATATCTTAATTGGGTTACAACATAAATATTTACTTTACTAAAACTTGTTGACAAAGCACACTTTTTAACTCTTAAAACGCTAGCGGCGGGTTTTGTCAACCGTTGATGACATTTGCAAACAGTTTGGATCCAGATCAGTCCGAGATCCAAACTGTTTGTCACTCCGATTCAATTTCAGTAGACATTTGGGGGAAATAAATATTTTTTTTAAACATTTGCAGTCGATAATATAGCAGACGAAAATAATTTAGCATGCAAAGAGTTAATAACGTTATAACCCCTTCCCACATACAGACGCAGATACAATTGTGGTAAAAGAATGAATTGTTCATGATAATAAATTTCTTCTTTTATCACAATGTTTTTAAAAAAAAGTCATCTGCTGCATATTTGTTGTGTGTGGGAAATGGTAAACTGTTACAAGTTAGGTATGATATTTGCCAGCCTCGAAAAGATCATAAGAAAAATTTAGCAGCCAATATGATCTTGTAGCAGTATTGAAACATTGCGGGCAAAGGAGGACATTACTTGTTTTGCAATCATTTTGTCATTTTATTTTTTATATAAATCACCTACCCCTATTTCTTTGTTTTTGATGAGGTGCACAGCCCCAGATCGACCCACTGTTGGCAGAAACCATATTGGGTGTGTTTTTGTTAGGCGCTCAAAAACTGTGATCTGTCGCAGGTCCGAGCCCGATGTGGACCGACTTTGACTTGGAGGTCGCTCCGGCAACTCAGTGTGATCCACGGCCTGCAAAGAAAGAAATTGTCATCATTAAATGTCTTATTTATAATGCTCATTATGCTTTCATGAATACATTTTTCATTGATTCATTGTGTTTAATGCCGTTTTCAATATCTTTTCAGTCGCATCACAATGGCCAGTTCACAGTGAGGCTGCCCACGTGTTTCCTAGATGACTTTCTCACACCAATATTCCACACAACGGTCTTTCCAAGCATTTTCAGTTAGCCCATTGTTAAACGAGGAATGACACTTTGATGACTTAATGCGAAACGGTTTTAACTACATATTGTAACAAGAAGTTACAAAGTTACAACCATTTTGCATGAAGTCCACGACTAATGTCTTATGGACTTTTATGAAACGTCAGAAAGAATGTTAACCCTTTCAGTCATACGACAATTCTGCAGCAGACGGCTTTGAACATATTTTGTCAAAACATTAAAAATCTCTATAATTGAATGGATAACCCATGACTAAAAGTGGTAAACATTGTAGCAAAAGGAGAAATTGCTTGTTTTGAGCAATTTCTTCTTTTGTCACTATGTTTAGAAAAAGCCGTCTGCTGCAGAAGCGTCAGAAAGCGTCTGAGCTGGGGTTCAAACTGACAATCCCCACGACTCTACCGAGGCTTGGCAATACATGTATCATACTTTTCAGGTAAAGTCCCCTTTAACTGATGTGGTATTTTTATATCCTTCACTCCAAAGAATATTCTTATGTTTTCAAATATGGAGCCAAAGGTCATCTAGTTAACCCTTTCCCACCTATAGACGCTTTCTGACGCCTTTGCATGGACGACTTTTGAAAACATTGTGACAAAAGGAGAAATTGTGCCACAAAGATTTCAACTCTTTTCAATAATTTTACTTTCATTTTCCATAATTTTTTCTAAATTCATCTGCTGCTGAAGGGAATTGGATAATGAGTGCACGAAATAGAAGAGTTATCAGAGAGAAATGGCTAAGACCCAGCTTTCAAAATGATAAATGACTCTATCTGGAGAAGCGGATTTAATTTCATCATTTCTTGAGGAATTTGGCAAATCTTGGGAATTCTATCAGTCATTTGCTGTGATAAATGGTTCTGACCAAACAAATAAACCATACCCAAATAATCTGGGACCATATTAATGATAAGTTGATGTCTACTTTTTTTTACAAGTATTTATCTGATCAGCTTAACGCTTTCCCCTACAACACATCTGCAGCAGACACCTTTGAAAACATCTAATCAAAAATATGGAAACTCTCTATAAATTCAAGAACAATTATTGAATGAAGTTGAAAACATTGTCACAAAAAGGGGAACTGGCTCAATATGAGCAATTTCTGCTGTTGCCGCAATTAATGTTTTCAAAATGTGTCTGCCGCAGGTGCCAAATAGCATCTGTATTTGGAAAAGGGTTAACCCATTCCCTCATACGACAATTCTGAAGCAGACGACTTTGAACGTATTTTGTCAAAACATAGAAAATCTCCATAATTGAATGGATAACCTATGACAAAAAGTGGAAAACATTGTGGCAAAAGGAGAAATTGCACGTTTTGTGCAATTTCTTCTTTTGACACTATGTTTTCAAAAAGCCGTCTGCTGAAAAGGCGTCAGAAAGCGTCTATATGAGGGAAAGAGTTAACCCATTTACAGATGACCTATTAATTCCTATATTTCAATAGTACACACTGAACAATTTCTCTGCTTTCCACCATGTTTTCATTGATTGTTTCGAGTTTTACGCCACTTTCAACAATTTTTCAGTTATATATCACTGCGTTTCCTGGGTAAGCTACCAGTACTACTCAGGTCCGTTTATCCTGACACCGGCCAGTCAGTCGTAATGCTAATCTGCAACCCTGAGCACCAAGGAGGGCAGCCATTACTACCATTTTTAACCCTTTCCCTCATATAGACGCTTTCTGACCCCTCTGCAGCAGACGGCTGTTTAAAACATAGTGACAAAAGAAGAAATAGCTCAAATCGAGCAATTTCTCCTTATGACACAATGTTTTCCACTTTTAATCATAGGTTATCCATTCAATTATTGAGATTTTCTATTTTTTAACAAAATATGTTCAAAGTCGTCTGCTGCAGAATTGTCGTATGAGGGAAAGGGTTAACTCTTCCCATGTTGTTTTTTTCTCCACTTTCCAACATGTTTCGAAATAGTCTGTCAAGTATTTTGTAATACTGTGGGAAAGGGTTAAGGATCTAAATGAATAATACTTTACAGATCGAATGTTCATTCTATGACTAATTGGTGACTGTGTAGAACCAGATCAGACTGCACTGATCCGGATCTACACTTGTCGCAAATACCATTAAGGTTGGTTTTACGGAGAGCATCTGTCATGTAAACCTTTCCCTTATACAAACGACCCTTGACATCTCTGAAGCAGATGACTTTTGAAAACATTGTGGGAAAAGGAGAAAGTACACACAATAAACAATCCCCCCTTTTAAATCTTCCCTCAACATAAGTAACTTAGAAACTATAGTGTATGTCTTAATGAAACATAAAAGAAACAAACCAAGTACATGTATACATTGAAGTATAATTCAGTTATCCTATATCAATATTTCATATCCAAATCACTAAAAATGATATGTCAAACATCCATGTCCTAATATATATGATTTAACCAACTTTATGATAAAAATGTTTAACAAAAACATGTGACAGGCATGTGTATAATATGACCCCTTTTCCCCGATTGGAAATTTCCTAACTTATATTTCCACTTTCACAACAACAAAATAAGTCATTGTTATATATCCATACCACTTTATCTTAAATGTATACTCACAAAAGATCTATCTCTAATACAGAACTAAAACATTGGAGGAAAAGCACCCATAACACACATCAATAAAAAGACGTCTGTTACGGTAGCTAAACAAGGGCTGATCGGGAAAAAGGTTTCATTTCTATTATAATGAATTGTAGCTAGAAGCCACAGGTTAACATCCCAAACCACAAGGAGTGTTTTCTATCAGCAAGGAAGGTGCAGAATTCCCACTTTGAATGCCATCATCCATTTTGCACTTTATATATATCTCGAATTCCCGCACATACACATGGATTTTGATGCATCTTCAGCACATGACTTTTTTTCAAACATTGTGGCAAAATGAGAAATTGCTCGTTGTAAGCTTATTGTTACAAATTTGCCACTCTAATCAATCAAAATTTCATTCGTAGAGATTTTACATATTTTTTCCCGATTGTTTTCGAAGTCGTTTTGTTTGTAACATACTTGTTGCATGTGGGAAAGGGTTAAAATAAACGTGTACCTGTACCTTCCTTTCAATTACAACATACTTTATTATTATACACAAAAAACATACCCTACAAAATGTTAAATTGATTGATTGATTTATTGGGGCTAAACGCCGTTTTCAACATTTTTACAGTCATATCACAGCGGCCAGTTCACCTACTCTATCTCACCAGTTCTACACACAACATACTTTCCAAGCAATTGGCTGCTTTTCCACATAGACTTATAGCCCATTGGTGAATGACGCTCGTCACAGTGACTTTTGTCAAACATCGGAAAGAATGTTGGCCAAGTTGGTATTCAAACTCACAACCCCTGGATTGACAGCCCGCGTCGCTACCGGGGCTCGGCCCCCACAATGTAAAAACATCCATAAATCAATTTAAAATTTTAATTTTATCTTGACCTTAATTCTCTTCCCACTACCTGGTACAGACAACATATGAGGTCTTGGCAGCAAAGAACTTTTGAAAACACTGTGGGAAGGAAAGAAATTGCTCACTAACAAGTGAGCCACGAAAGCTCAGATTGTAACATCAAAGGCTATCAATCCAGGGGTCATGGGTTCGAACCACAGCTCGCCCAATCATTCTTTCAGATGATTGATTACGGTCAGCGTGACTATAGGGTCTTTCATCTTTAACCCTTGCCCTCATACGACAATTCTGCAGCAGACGACTTTGAACATATTTTGTCAAAACATAGAAAATCTCCATAATTGAATGGATTACCTATGACAAAAAGTGGAAAACATTGTGGCAAAAGGAGAAATTGCACGTTTTGTGCAATTTCTTCTTTTGTCACTATGTTTTCAAAACGCCGTCTGCTGCAGAGGCGTCAGAAAGCGTCTATATGAGGGAAAGGGTAACTAAGAAGTTTATGTGCTAAGGTAGACAGTTACCTGGGAAGACTGTTGCGTGGAGTACTGCCCCTACACTAGATGCCTTTTCAAAACATTTTGATAACAAGCAATTTCTCATTAAGCCACACTGTTTTCAACTTTTATCAGTATGTATGTACACTTTCATTTTTATATTTCTTCCATATTTTTGCTTAGATGTTTTTATTATGGGAAAGGGTTAAAATACAATGTTACAACACTGCCCACATAAACCCTTTCCCTCATATAGACGCTTTCTGACGCCTGGCAGCTTTTTGAAAACAGTGACAAAAGAAGAAATTGCTCAAAACGAAAATTTCTCCTTTTGACACAATGTTTTGACACAATGTTTTCCCCTTTTCGTCATAGGTTATCCATTCAATTATAGAGATTTTAACAATTGATATGAAACTGACAATCTCATTCAACAACAATTCTTATATCCTTATAACAATCAATTAGAGAACAATGCACATCAAATCCCTTTTCCATTGCATCATTATTATTTTTATTGTGTCATTGTTATTGTGACTAATAAACCTTTCCCTCATATAGACGCTTTCTGACGCCTCTGCAGCAGACGGTTTTTTGAAAACATAGTGACAAAAAAAGAAATTGCTCGTTTTGAGCAATTTCTCCTTTTGCCACAATGTTTTCCATTTTTAGTCATAGGTTATCCATGCTGCAGAATTGTCGTATGTGGGAAAGGGTTTAAACCTTTTAACACATTTTGATGCATCCTCGGAAACTGCTTACTGTAATAATATATGACCAGCATATTTCCCTATGTACAATAAAATCTGCACCAGAAAATAAAAAAAAAAAACGAGAAAATATAATCATTGAACAGAGAAGAAATAATTGGCGAAGAAGAAATCGCTCATGATGAGCAATCTCTCCCTTTACTTCAATGTTTTCAAAAGTGGTTTGTAGCTTTGATACAGCAAAATGTGTCTGTATACATGTGTGAAAGGATATATCATGAAAATGTTAGGTCAACTAGGGATTCAAACCTATATAATGTAATTATGTGGACACAGTCGTAAACAAATGACAGCTACAGGCATAATAAGTGTATATAATGTATTGGATAAATGAACCATGAATCACTTAACCCTTTCCCTAATACGACAAGTCTGCAGCAGACGACTTTGAACAGATTTTGTCAAACGAAAAGAAAATCTCTATAATTGGATGGATAACCTATTGACTAAAAGTGGAAAACATTGTGGCAAAAGGAGAAATTGCTCGTTTTGAGCAATTTCTTCTTTCGTTACTATGTTTTCAAAAAGCCGTCTGCTGCAGAGGCGTCAGAAAGTGTTTATATGAGGAAAAGGGTAATTAATCTTTCAGCTCTTGTCACTTAATAAAGGTACTTAAGCCTTTCCCACTTACAGATGCCACTTAACGCGTCTGCAGCCAAGGGGTTTATCGTTCATGATGAGCAGTTTCTACTTTTGTCACCATGTTTTCAACTCCACCCAATGGATGGATACTATTTCATTTGTAGAGATTTTGTTTATGTTTGTCAAGATGTTTTCAAAGTCTTCTGCCACAGATTTCTTGTATGTGTGATAAGGTTAAAAATAGTGACCTACTAATATGAGAGTGAAATTGTAAGGCAGTGTAAAGGCCCCTTTCTACATGACAAGGTCACTTTATTATGGCCATATTATGAACCATACAAAAGCTTTTTCCCACATAAAGACGCTTTTTGACACCTCTGTAACAGACGTCTTATAATGATTAATTTCTCCTTTTACCACAATGTTTTCAACACCTTTCACATTTTTTCTAATATGTTTTCAATGTTATCTGCTGCTGATTTGGTGTATTAGTAAGGGACAAAACAATTATCATAAATGTATAGATATTTTCACCTCTCATTTGTTCAATCTTGATTTTCAGCTATAATTTTTTTACTGCTATCACCTCTTTCCCACTTGTAGACGCATTTTTTTATGCATCTCCAACAGCAACTTTTGTAAACATTGTGACAAAAGGAGAAATTGCTCATAAATAATTATTCTCAATTTGTCCCAATGTTTTCTATTCAATAATTTTACTTCACTCATTCAGATTTTCAACATTTGTGTCTGGATGTTTTGAATGTCATCTGCTACAGATTTGCTGTAATTGTAATACAAAGTATAAAACAATGTGTGAAAATGCAAAAGTCATTTGTTCTGAGTACTTAATTCTAATCATCCTTTAATGTTTTCAAGGATTGACTAATGACTGCTGCAATGGCGTTTAAATTAAGTCTTCTTTGTCACAGGAAGGATGAACAAAATTCATCATTTTGTATTTTCTTCATTCAAAAACCTTCCCCTATACCCACTATATCTTTCCTTAATCAGCTGATAGAAAAACACATATGACAATGAAATCCTTAAATATTTCCCCTGCGCAATCTCATGCACTTTGACTCAGCCGACATGTTTAGAAAACATTGTGGTAAAAGGAGATATAATGAGCCATTTCGCCTTCTGTCACATACAGCACAGCACCATCAATTCTATTAAATAATTTTACTTTCATTGATAGAAATTAACTTTCCATAATTTTTTGTCAAGATGTTTTCAAAGTTGCAGATTCGTTGTAATTGGGCAAGGGTTAAAGGGGTGTAAGCATGAATCAAACTGTTGGGTTACTTTTTCCCACATTAATATTTCACACCCGATTGGTTAGTTACAGTTGATTCGGAGGATAAGAACCATAAAATTGTTTTAAGATGGTAAAATTATTCATGAATGAAATGCTTGATTCACAAATAAATAACCATTTTTTTGGACAAACTTTGATATATCTTCTTCTGCTTTTTTCTGAGTCGAAAAGAGGCATTTCTGAATAATTATTTAAGCCATAGTTGTGCGTTGTTCTAAGGAAAATGTGTAATAAGTTTCATTTGAAAACGTTGAACGTTTTTGTTCTTAGGAAAATGTGCAATAAGTTTATTTGAAAATGTTGAATGTTTTTTTAGTTATGAGGTAAGGTTAATTTTCTTGTGATGACGCCAAGGGTATCACAATGCCCAACCTTTTTTCTGAGAAAAACAAGTCTTTGGTTTGACCCGGCCAGGGATTAAACCTGCAACCTCTCTCATCTGAGGCGCACAATCTATTAATACATCACCGAGGCGTTTTTGAGATCAGAGTAGAAACTATAACTGTTGAATATAATAGAATCTATTTGAGCTATAATTGTTTAACCAAAACAAGATGTGTTTGTGAAACACTGATGCCCCCGAATGGCAACATCTAGGTCAAAGGTCAAGGTCGCAAGGTCAAAAATGTTGGTACTGACAGAAAGGTCATGTCACAAGGAATACACATGTGAAATATGGTAGCCGTACCCGTTATGGTTCAAAAGTAGTGGTCAAGGTTAAAGTTTTTTTCGACAGACAGACAGGCCAAAAACTAGATGCCCACCGAATCGGTGATTCCGGGGGCATAAAAATATTTTAGATGAATAATCTGCTGAATCAAAAAGACATTTTTCTGGTTTGACAATTCAGCAGCAGAAGACTTTTCATACTTTCCCACGTACAAAAATTATGCAGCAGACAAATATAATGGTAATTAAATCTCTAAAGATGAATGCAATTTGAATAGATTTGAAAACAAAAAGAGAAATTGGTCATTATCTGCAAACGCGCCAAAATGCAAGTGGGACTAAAGTGAACTTTTAAAACATCTTGGCAAAAATGTGGAATATAAATGCAAGTATAATTATTGAATAGTGTGGAAATTATTGCGGGAACTTGAGAATTTGCTTACGCATCAAAATGTTTTCAAAAGTCGTCTGCTGCAGAGTTATAAAATTGTGTCTGCATGTGTGAAAGGTTTAAAATATACTTAACCCTTTCCCTCATATGACAATTCTGCAGCGGACGACTTTGAACGTATTTTGTCAAAACATAAAAAATCTCCATAATTAAATGGATAACCTATGACGAAAAGTGGAAAACATTGTGGCAAAAGGAGAAATTGCACGTTTTGTGCAATTTCTTCTTTTGTCACTATGTTTTCAAAAAGCTGTCTGCTGCAGAGGCGTTCAAAATCGTTTATATGAGGGAAAGGGTTAAGTAGATAATTACATCTCAAATTCAAAGATGCTAATTATACATAAGATTTATAATAATTGCCAACTGTAAGGTTGGGGAGACCTGCTTTAGAAATATCATCAAAAGGTTAAACAAATTTAATTGAAACCTTTCACAGCCTGATTTTCTGCACAATTAACGGATCAATTTATTTCTACTTGGGTATATTTGAATACTTTCTTTAAAACCAAATCAAATTCCACAACAGTTGTCATAAAGAAAACCCCTAATCTAATGCGGGACAGCTTAGAATGCTCAACTATTCAAATGTTTGAAATATAAGTTTAATAAAAAATATTGACCCTTTCCCAATTGTATCAACTTATTTTGACGCATCTACAGCACAAAATGCTTTTTGAAAACAGTGTGACAAAAGAAGATATTGCTCAAATGAGAAATTTCTCCCTCTGCCACAATATTTTCAACTCTATTTAATAATCAAGCTTTCATTTATAATTGCTTTCTTTATTTTTGATGGGATGTATTTTCAAAGTCATCTGCTACAGATTTGTTGTATGTTGGAAAGGGGTTAATGCATATTTTCTATGGCGCCACACAAAAGAGTTGAAAATACATCTTGTAAGAAGATTGTAGTTAAAACTGTTTTGAAGGAAGTCCTCATTTTGTAAGTCTTTAAACCCTTTCCCTCATATAGACGCTTTCTAACGCCTCTGCAGCAGACGGCGTTTTGAAAACATAGTGACAAAAGAAGAAATTGCACAAAACGTGCAATTTCTCCTTTTGCCACAATGTTTTCCACTTTTTGTCATAGGTTATCCATTCAATTATGGAGGTTTTCTATGTTTTGACAAAATATGTTCAAAGTCGTCTGCTGCAGAATTGTCGTATGAGGGAAAGGGTTAACCCATTTCCCACTTACAACAAATCTGTGTAGCAGACGACTTTGAAAACATGTTTTCAAAAATGTGAAGTCTCCATTAATGACAGTTAAATTATCAAATAGAATTGAAAACATTGTGGCAAATGGTGAAATTTATTCATTATGAGCAATTTCACCTTTTTCAAAAGTCGTCTGCTGCAGAGGCGTCTGAAAGCGTTTATATGTAGGAAAGAGTTAATCGCATGAACAAAAGGGACCTTGACCTTGGATATTGCAGGGTACCAAAACCTATATGATGGTCTATATGATGGTCTCCCTTAGTTGCAAAGATGGAAAATATTGTGCAAACATCTGAAATATTTGCTTTTGTGACAATGTTTGCAAAAGTTGTCTGCTGCATCTAAATGGAAAGGGTTAAGTTACAACGGACTAAAGATTGTAAAAGAGAAAGTTAGATAAAACACTCAAAAAGTTATTCTTTCAATCCCTGTAGTTTGTTTGTGATCAAGTTACACGCAATATTCATAATTACACGGTCTTCTAGACGCCATATATCTTTCCTTTTATGGGTTTTATCAGGAGAAAATCAGTACTTGTCTGCAACATTGTTATTACAAGTTTGAAAAAGAAAAAGAAAAAAATATTCAATTTTCGAATTTAACTGAATTTGTAACAAAGACATTATTTCAATCTGAATGCAGTCAAGGGAAATCCATTTTGCTACTTAGAGAAGATCTTGAATAAGCTTGAGTGCTTTAATCCCACAATCAGACAATTTTTGAAAACAATGTTGCAAAAGGAGAATTGATAATGATTAACATTTTCACCATTTGTCATGATGTTTTCAACTTTATTCAAAAAATAAACTTTCGTCAATAGAGATTTTGCAACATTGTTTCATAAATAGTATCAAGTTTAACCCTTACCGTAAAGTCTTTCTGTTGAAAAACCCTGTGGCAAAAGGAGAAATTGCCTATGATGAGCAATTTCACCTTTTGCCTCAATGTTTTCAACTCTATTCACTAATTATACTTGCATTTATAGAGAGATATTTCCATATTTCAATATTGCTATTTTCAATGTCGTCTGCCACAGATTTGTTGTACGTGGGAAATAAGACTGCCACATGTAAGTACAGGTTGATTGTAACAATATAGGTAATATAATATTTTTAGTGTCGGCTGCTTTGACACATCATAAATATGTATCAAATAGTAAAACATAAACCTTTCCCAAATACAATATATCTGCTGCAGACGACTTTGAAACCATTTTGGGAAATTTATGGTATAATATCTATAAATGTCAGTATTGTTTGTTTAAACTTACTTATTTTACATCGATTGCAAAACGTTTTAGAATCTTTCAGCTTATATTAATCACGCTCGATGTCTGCTTCCTTGATACTTAACCAGTACTTGCGCCGTCTGTGTGGAAAAATCCCAAAGTCAGTACCCGCTCATCACGGGACTTGTATCAGGGACCTTTGATACGAGAGGCCGACGCTCTACCTCTGCACCACTGTCTTCCACACAGTATTGTAATTAACCCTTTCCCACATAGAACATATCTGCTACAGACGACTTTGAAAAATTCTCAACAATAATATGGAAAATCTCCCTAATTGAAGACTTGAAAACATTGTGTCAAAAGGAGAAATTGCTCGTTTTGAGCAATTTCTTCTTTTGTCACAAAGTTTTCAAAAGTCGTCTGCTGCAGAGGCGTCGGGATGCGTCTAAATGAGGGAAAGGCTTAAAAAGAGATGCAGCAAAAACATGTGTCTGTATGTTGGAAAGGAGTTTTTACCTAGGTTGTAACGATAATCAAGGTGTCTATATAAATTAGTTTTGAGTAAACACAAAGGCTCATTTTTTATCCAGATACACGAAAAAAATACCAACAATGGCAGGTCATTAATATGGCCTGCGCCAATCCAAAAAGTTCCTTTTTGCAATAAACCTTTAGTTTCCCCACATACGTACTGTACATCAGGTCATCTGATTTGTTAGTTTTATTGGGGTTTTACTCCGTTTTCAACATTATTTCAGTTATATCACGGCAACAGTTCACTTTAATATTCATGATACCTGGGTAAACAAACCAGTACTTAAGGCTAGAAAATGTGCCTGGCCCAAGGGCACTCCACCATGACCGTCATGCCAGGACTGGGGATCGAACCCAGGATGCCCGGTTTTAAATCCCCGACGCTAACCACTTGACCATGGCTGATTCCTTCAGGTCATCTGAAGAAGACGACTTTTGAAAACATATATACATCATGGGCTTTTGAAATTGTAACGTTAATTGTAACATTAGTTGTAACATTAATTGTTAAATTAATTGTAACATTAATTGTTACAGCAAACGAAGAAGATGTTGCTTTCTGCTTTTGTCACAATTTAATTTTTCAACACAATTCAGTCAATACACCTTTATTCATAGATGTTTGCGAAGTCGTCTGTTGCATATTTGTTGTACGTGGGAAAGGGTTAATACTTTCCCACCTATAGACACTCTTTCGACGCAATAGCAACAGACGACTTTTGAAAACATTGTGGCCAAAGGTGAAATTGCTCATGATAAGCAATTTCTCCTTTGGCCACAATGTTTTCAACTTTATTTAACAATTAAGGTATCTTTTATGGAAAATTGTTAGGTTTTTGTCACTATATTTTCTAAGTCGTCTGCTGCAGATTTGTTGTATGTGGGAAAGGGTCAAAAGGACCTTTTAGCTTGACAGGGCTCATCAAAACCTTGTCTGACGGAGATAAAACATGAAGACTTGGGTTATCAGTAATGTAAGTCGGGTCAGACATTATCAATAAGTACAGAGGGGATGACTTTATCATTGCAGTCTATTTCCTTTTGAAACATTCATAAACAAGTGAATTCAACATTGTAATAATGTTTATAGATTAATCTTTTTCCACTAACATAATGGTTTCTCAGACGCCTTTGCAGATGCTGACTTTTGAAATCACTGTGGCAAAAGAAGAATTTGCTTCGCCTCTTAACATGCAAATTTTCTTCTTTGTCCACTGAAGTTTTCTACTCTATTCAATGATTAAATTTTCATTTAATGGGGGTTACTTTATTTTCAACAATGCGTTTCAGATGTCGGCTGCCCTGAAGAATTGTTGTATGTGGGAAAGGCTTAGAACTATTTTCTATAGGAACTATTTCTCTAATTATAATCAACATTTTCGTCTTCAAAAGGAATCTTATTAAATTATTATAAGAAAATATAATTAGAAATATCTTAGCGTCTCTTTACCCTCGCCCACATACAACAAATCTGCAGCAGAAGACCTTGAAAACATATTTAGGTGAAAAAATGGAAAATCTTTTGAAAAGAAAGTGTAAAAATGTGTGAAAAATGAAAACTGAAAAATTGCCCATTTTGCGAAGACATTTGCTACAGATGCTTCAAGGTTGGAAAAACTGCAAGTTGGAAAAGATTTATATTTTTCCTTCAATCAAGGAATTAAACTTTAATTTGTCCAGAATTTCAATATTTTTTCAGTTTGAAAGATACCAACATAGCACACACATATTGTGAAATATAAATATCAGTGTAAAAACACACACATTCTTCATCCATAAAATATCTAGCTCTCTACTGTTTTGGCTTTCTACCCACGAAACCTTTTCGGAGAGGAAAACTGATTCTTAATCAATTGCATCGATACATGTTATCAGGTAATATTTCCTCTTCAAATACCTTTTAACGCTTTCCCACATATAGACGGCGCTTTCTGAAACGAGCAATTTCTCCTTTTGCCACAATGTTTTCCACTTTTAGTCATAGGTCACTATCCATTCAATTAAAGATATTTTCAATTTTTCGATAAAATATGTTCAAAGTCGTCTGCTGCAGAATTGTTGTATGAGGGAAAGGGTTAACGCTTTCCCACATGCAGCAAATTTGCAAACATATGGAAAATATCTATCATTGAAGTTATAATTACTGAAAAAAATTGAAAACATTGTGGCAAAAGGAGAAATTGCTCGTCTTCAGAAATTTCTCCTTTTGTCACAGCATTTTCAAAAGTCGTCTGCTACAGAAGCGTCAGAAAGCATCTATATGAGGGAAACGGGGTTAAGGCAACATTCTTTACTTTTTTGTAGCAACATGAAGAATTATCAAAATATTATTATTTCATTAGTTGTTGAACTCTTCTTTTATCTATTTGAAAAATCTAAAAATGACATTTTAATAGTCAAAAGCGTAGTAACCACAAAAACAAATTCACATCCGACAAGTGTTTCATTGTACAGATATGTTATCATTAAGCCTATAAAAAGGGCCATTTTTTCTGCAACAGTTAAGGCCTGAGGGATTGTACAGTAAACTGATTCTGTCATGTTGTATTAAGAAAGTGAAGTCTAGTGGAAAATGCTGGAGCCAGCCTCATTTAAAACCCAATTTATCATCCTATATATGGTATTATTTTTGGTATACCAACACTTTTTGTAGCTAAGCAAAACTTAACTCTTTCCAAAAATAATGAATCTGCATCTAAGTATCTGCAGTACTATGGAAAATCTTAACAAATGAAACTATAATATATTATTGAAAAGAGTTGTCTAATGCATAAAAGTGCATTTTAAGGTGGGAAAGGGAAAAAGGGACATATAAGTATTACACTGGAGCGCCGATAATTCGCGGACGGGTGCAACGCGATTGCCAGTAGAACGCGATGGTGACTTGGCTCCCATTGCAATCTTGAAAAAAGAGCCTATTTTCCTATTTAATTTGAAAATTAAACTCCCCAAAAAATACAACTTCGAAAAAAAAAATCCGAAAAAAAAGACAAATAATTCTGTAAGACTTTGTTCTCGTTGCAAGACTGGAAAGTAAAATATATTTAGATAAATAATGCACAAACCTGATTTTATAAATCCAAAATCTAAAGAGAAAAAAAAGTAAATACACGGAGTCCAAATTCAAATAATATTACAATGTGTTGCTCCTAAATATTATTCTGGTCCTATAAAAATTAAAGCGCGAAAATCAAACAAAGGGTTGTGTCGGTGTCGCGTGTGTTGTTTAGGCACACAGACTCAACTTAAATTGACTGACTTCTTTAACAAGCGACCGTCTAGTATAGAAACAAACTAATGACAGTGTAAATGAATGAACTTCTTTTCTCACAATGTTTACAAACGTTAAATAGCTGAAGGGGGGGAAGGGGTGTTTGTTAGTGTATATAAATGTAAAATAATGTATGAACTCCTATTCTAACAATGTTTTCAAAAATGTATATGATGCATGAATTAATTACGGGTCCGACATTATGTGTTTATCCTTTTCTCACAGTGTTTTCAAAAGCTTTCTGCTGCAACTGCGTCAAAAGAAATTGCATTCACGAAGTCCATTAAAAGTGTGTGTAATTTGTACATAGGTGAAGTTCTGTTACGAGTTACAGGGGTTTTATAGTAATTTGTAAATGAAGTCACCCATTTATATAGCTTGGGAAAATCCATTCACTTTTTGTGAAAAGATAACATATCGATGGTTTCATGCAAAACGGTTGTAACTTCATCTTGAATAAGATGTAGTTACAACCTTTTTGCATGAAGCCCTCGATATGTCTCCAGGGCATTCTTACAAGCGCGTGAAATTGCGGTAAACATTACGTCATATTCCTACTTTCTTTTGTTCCCCGGATAGATTGAGCTACCGCGACAAATGAAAATCACCCATTTAATTTTTTTTTTATTTCATCCTTACCCATTTGCACACGCATTTTGACACATCTGCAGCAGTTTTCCTTTGATACCGTTGTGACAAAAGGAGATATTACAACATGTACATTTTGTTTGAAATTGGATAAAAAGGAATAAAAAGGATTTTAAAGGTATGAGTCTTTTTTCTTGTGTTTAACAACTTTGAAGTAGAAACAACATGTAAGGATGCATCGCTGATAACTGATTACGCTGCTCTTTTTCTCATAATGTTTTCCAATGCTGTCTGCTACATCTGCATTTGAAGCTATGAATACGTGGTTTGAGAATTAATTATTTTTCTTTTAAATAAGTTTGAAAAGAAGAGAAAAATGTAAGGAAAGGAGTATTGTCGATAAGGGCCAATTTACCTTTTCTAACATTTTTTTCAAAGGCTGTTTTTTTTTTATTTATCTGCAACAAAAGTCAGTAACGACAGGACAATTATAATTTTACTGAATAAAAGAATACAAACTAACCGAAATTTGTTTGATTATGAATTTGAAAGCAGAAGACGACTTTCAAAACGTTCGTCATTGCATGCAGTTAGACGGTGTAGATTGACGAGTATCGGGTTTTGGCATGCTGAGGCATATTACTTGTGATTGCTTTAATTTCTAATGGTGATCGCGATGTCGGATTCCAACGCGATGCTTGGCCTTGGACCCCTAACATCGCGATATACTGGAGCTCCAGTGTATTAGGAACTTACCCTTGATGATGGGAATCCAAACACATCAATCTGGGAAGACTGGACAGATGGATTATTGGCCCTTGTTACACTGTTGTTGCTATCTGTAGAGGTCAAGGTCGCACTATTAACATCCTTGTTGCTAAGGTTACTGTCTGTTGAGGTCAATGTTCCACTTGTACTACTTCCACCGAATGCAGAACAATTCTCGATTTGCATGGGTTTCTTACTGGAAATAGAAAACAAATCATGACATTTAAAGATTGTTCCTTCTATGTAGTTAACTCATGTTAAGCCTTCCACACACATACAATATATCTGCAGCACATTGACAATTGGCAATGATCAGTTAACCCTTTTCGTGATACAGAAGACAAAGGACGCCTTTCAAGGAGTAACTTTTTGAAAACAATATGGCAAAAGAAGCAATTTCTCCAATTGCCACAATTAATTCAATAGCCATTTACAGGAAAAAAACACCTTTTGTCTTGATATATTGCTGCAGATTTGTTGTGAAAAAGGATTAACTCCTCCTTGTCCAAGACACAGTGATCATGTGTTCGAGTGCCCCTTGAGTACGGTACATTTTCCTTGGCTAGTACCAGGTTTATTTACCATAAGTGAACTGTCGCAGTGATATATAACTGAATTAATGTTGAAAATGGCGTAAAGCCCCAATAAAACAAAACAGATCCCTGTCCAAAGCAACTGCTGTATTAGTACAAAAGGGGAAGAGAAGGGTGGTTATCTATTTGAAGACAAGTAAATTACTATAAATTATAGGTTGATTAGACTTTCAAATGACGGAGGCTTTATCACTGGTCATCAACCT
Organism: Serripes groenlandicus; assembly: GCA_031761405.1. Lineage (NCBI taxonomy): Eukaryota > Metazoa > Mollusca > Bivalvia > Cardiida > Cardiidae > Serripes > Serripes groenlandicus. Next base: position 30,582,552 of record JASEVX010000001.1, on the reverse strand, counting down.
AGCCGTCCACGCCACAAAAATATACCCTCTAATTTAGTAACATAAACCACAATGAAAATTGGAAAATAAAAGTTGAATTTACCCTTTTCCATGTGATAACGCATTTTGATGCATCTGCAGTAACTGAATTTTGAAAACATTGTGACAAAAAAAGATAAAGTTCAAGAGCAAATTTTACTTTTGCCATTAGTTTTTCAACTATATTCAATGATTTATCTTTCATTCATAGATATTTTTCAAATTGTTGACATAAGATTAGTTCGCACTCCTCCGAGGCAGATTTGTTGCTTGTGGGTAAGGGTTAAATATTGGAAATGTCGAGATTTTTTTTTAGGTTAGATGTAATTATTTTAGTTGTTTACTTAGCCCATCTATGCACAGTTTAATGTCATCTTCTTGCAGAAGGTTAGAAATAATTACTTTTTTCATTTACTTTATTTAACCTCAAGAAGAAATAGGAATAAGATTAAATTGGTTATACCTTGTTGTTCCTGATACAGGCCGGCTTACTCTTTTTTTATAACTTAATTCTTTAAAATACAGATGCTTTGCGACACTCTTATGGCAGACGACTTTTGAAAACATAGTGTCAAAAGAAGATTGATTGATTGATTGATTGATTAGGGTTTAACGCCGTTTTTAACAATTTCTCAGTTATAGCGACCAGTTCACCTACTCATGCATTTCCTGGTTTTCTCACACCAGTACTCCACACAACAATCTTCCCAAGCAACTGGCTGATTTTCCACATAGACTTAGCCCATTGGTGGAAGACAAATGACGCATGTCGCATTGACTTTTGTCAATCGTCGGAAAGAAAGTTGGGCGAGCCGGGATTCAAACTCACAACCCCTGGATTGACAGCCTGTGTCGCTTAGTAACTGACTGAGCTACCAGGGCTCGGCGGCAAAAGAAGAAATTTCTCATCATGAGCATTTTCCACATCTGATGCAGATTTGTTTTATGAGGAAATGTGAGGCAAGCTTACAGCTTCAATGTACAATGCTTCCTGGAAAGTTAACCATTCTTTTGGTCGCTAATGTCACAGGGTTTGAATTTTTTGTTGTACTTTCTCAACGTGATATATTTCACCCTTTCCCACATAAAGATGTTTTCTGATGCCTAGTATAATGCAGCAGACAAATTTTAATAATAAGAGGCCAGGCCAATTTCTGGACAAATTGCTCAAAATAAACAATTTCTGCTTTTACCACAATGTTAACAAACTATGATATATAATTACCCTTCTAAATTTTCCAGATTTTACTATTTTTTTCCTTTGATGTTTTAACCCTTTCCCTCATATAGACACTTTCTGACGCCTCTGCAGCAGACAGCTTTTTGAAAACATAGTGACAAAAGAAGAAATTGCTCAAAACGAGCAATTTCTCCTTTTGCCACAATGTTTTCTACTTTTAGTCATAGGTTATCCATTCAACTATAGAGATTTTCTATTGTTTGACAAAATATGTTCAAAGTCGTCTGCTGCAGAATTGTCGTATGAGGGAAAAGGTTAATGCAGACACCTCTATTATTAGTCGCCGGGCAGAAGCCCGCGACTTCTATTTTTAATAGCTTTTCGGAAATCACATGGGAGGGCGGCTTATTATTAGAAAGAAACAAATCTAGATGATTTGAACATATTACAATTGTGGTTGTTTACGAACACTAATAAATGACACATCTAAAATGAAATAAATATTCCGATTTTTTAATGTTTGCAGTTTTTTTTATTTCACTCGCATTTAAGTTTTTTGTCTTATTTACGAAGACAAAAGTGGTCCCTTCAAGACGTGAACCAACACCCCCTAATGCAGACTCTTATGTGTCATCATTGAGGTCAATTTCGGATTCTCCTTTTAATAGCAATTTTAACTTACTAAATGTTGTTTTCATGTTCAAAGAGATGTCTTGATTTGTGTAGAATTCATTTAATAATGTTAATCCATGAATATCTAAAGTAGGAACTGTTTCTAAGCTAAATATAGACCCTATTCTGTTGTGTAGTTTCGTGACCTTTAACATCGATTTTCGCGCATGCGCATTTCGATATGAAAAAGCGAGTGATATTATTTTATTTTAGACAAGTACAAGACGAATGTTTGACGCAAAGCGTCAAAGAGAAGCCGCAATATTTCGTTGTACATGTAGAAATAAGAAAAAAAGAACATTTTTAAATCCACAAACAATAGAACAATTTAAACTGTAGACGGTAATGCTGATATATTTCTCCTTTTGAAGACTTTTGTTTTCTTCAAATTACCTCCCTTTAAAGCAATATCAGGATATTTACCTTGTGATTCGAATAAGATTGACAAACATTGAAATTATATGAATGAATACTATTATTTAAATAAGTAACAACAGCAAAATTAAATTTAAGCCAGATAAATGTGTACACATTTCGTTAATTGTTTATAGATACCCTAATGTATAGGTATGTATATAAAATTTATAAGCAAATGTTTTCATTACTACGTTCCTAATGTTTGAATAGACTAAGGAAAGTCAAGAATACATAAATAAATCAATGCAGTCTTTTCCGGCGACATTGATGCCTTGCATCAACTTTCTCTTGTAACTATTGTATATAGATAAATTCATCATAGTATTGTAATATATCAGATATAATGAGAAGAAAATAACTTTGTCTACAGTTTTTGTAATTTGAAACTAATGACCAACTTCTCCTTCAAAGACACACATAATCACAGGGTTCAAGTCTTTATTTGTTCTTTTTCAATAATCTTTCTCCTTTGGGAGAAGTCAAACTGAATGCTTCTTCCTGAACTGTTAGAAAATCGTCGATTCAAAGTAACCCAACAAAATAAATGAGGTTCATTCCTGATTTTAATCAGTTACATAGAGAAATGTAGAAAATTTAGATATGTAACAGAATGATAAATAATTATATTGTACACGATGACACATTCTATACAAAAATTTAGATTCAGAAGATAAATATCTATCCCTAAAAGGATTAACCCAATGGCCATCTGCAAACAAATTTTGACACTATATATATACCATAGCAGACAAACTTTTGAAAACATTTCTACTATAAAACATGATATTGTAATAACTCCTTTTACAACAATATCTTAAACACTTTTTCAATAACTATATAATATATAATATACTTTCATTTAAAGAGATTTTTCATAGTTCTGCCTTGATATTGTCAGTCGTCTGCTGCATATTTTGTGTATGTCAAAGAAAGGATTAAAACCCACGTTGGCCGTTCCTTTTGATGTAGCTGTACTGTATGGCCCTGTTTCAAGTGGGCTCTTAAAGACTCGAGTCACATAGTTTTCAATGAGGAGGGCATGCTTTAGTCAGACCTGAACCATTTAATTGGGTCCTTAAAGTACCTTTGTTACGAAAATTGTACTACTGGCGCGATCAACCTAGGTAAATTGATTGTTTTACACTGCTTTCAAAAAAAAAAAATCTGTTTTATCATGGAGATTCCTTGGTAAGTTACCAGCACTTGCCCATTTAACCCTTTCCCTCATATAGACGCTTTCTGACGCCTCTGCAGCAGATGGCATTTTGAAAACATAGTGACAAAAGAAGAAATTGCACAAAACGTGCAATTTTTCCTTTTGCCACTATGTTTTCCACTTTTTGTCATAGGTTATCCATTCAATTATGGAGATTTTCTATTTTTTGACAAAATACGTTCAAAGTTTAAGTCTGCTGCAGAATTGCCGTATGAGGGAAAGGGTTAATCTAACATCAGTCAGTCAGTCGTAATGCTAACCCAGCATCCCTTAGCAGCAAGGAGGGCAGCCATTACTACCTGTTTAAAAGTTTTGGTTTATACATAATGACCTGGCCGGGGATTGAACCGCGACCTCCCGCACCCGAGGTAGACGCTCTACCACTACACCGATGAGGCGGTTTAGACCTAGGTACAGTTAATTGATTTATTATACTTTAATTAATTGGGATGTCGATTATCTTTTTCTTATTATGTTTTTAAGATGTGGGACAAAAAATCTACAGCAGACTACCTTGAAAACATTTAGAAAAACACATGCAAACTCTCTATAAATGAAAGGACTTTTATTGAAAGCAGGTGGGTAAATCGAGAAATTGCTTGTTTTGAGCAATTTCTCCTTTTACCACAATGGTTTCAAAAGTGGAAAAGGGTTTAATTCATATCTACTGCAGATTTGCTGTATGTTGGAAAGGGTTTAATCCTTTATTAAGTTCAGAAATCTTTATTGAGACAATTCTCTTAAGTACCCACAACATAGGGTTTGGTTTGGTAATTAATATTAGAGATATTGTCTTGGGGGGAAAAGACCCGTTTTAACTCATCCAGATCTTAGGCCTCTGGGGGTTAGGTGTTAACCCTTTCCCACATACAGCAACTCTGCTGCAGACGTTTGAAAACATACCCGAAAACATTTGGAAACTCCCTTTCAAATGAAAATACATTAAATTGAATCGAGTTGAAAACATGGTGACAGAAGGAGAAAGTGCTCTTTTTGAGCAATTTCTTCTTTTGTTACCATGTTTTCAAAAGTCGTCTGCTGCAGAGACGTCAGATGTGGGAAAGGGTTAAGTCTTAAATCTAATTACAAGAGATACTTCAGAGGTCACCCTATCAATGTTATGAGGTCACTGACACCGGGGTGTATTGTCCAAACATAGATAATTCCATTTATGGTCAAAATATTGTCCCAACTCCCTTGAACAGTCACCTGAATGTCATTAAAGCTCTTATTTAAATACCAAACCCATTTTATTAAGTAGATGAAAGGTTATTATGAACATCTGGTGCCCTAGAATTTTGCAGCAGACAACAAGGCAAAAAACGGAAAACATCTGCAATATGAAAGTATAATTTTTGAAAAATAAAGTATTGAAATCAGGGGCATAGCTTGGCAATAATCAATGTGTAGGCCCCGCCCCGGCCCTGTTGACCTCATCTCAAAATGCAGCTGCGGAATTCTTTTGAAATCCTATATCGCCGCAGTTGCATTTTGAGAAAAATGTGTAGGCTCATGCCTACTGTGTCTAAAGGAAGCTACGCCCCTGGAACTTATTGTGGCAAAAGAAAAGCTGCTCATAATATTCACCTTTTGCCCTTATATTTTTAAAAAATCGCCTGCCTCAAAATAAATCTTCATGTAGAAACAGGTAACATTGGGGTCTAGAAATGGAATAAACGGGTCTCTGCTCAATAATATCTTTAATAAGTCTTTCCCACTTGCAGACAAATTTTGCACATCTACAGCAGACAACTTTTGTCACAGTGTTTTCGTTACTCTATTGAATAAATATTCTTCCTTTATAGAGATTTTCCATACTTTTGCTCAGATGTTCAAAGACATCTGCTGCAGATTTGTTGTATGTGGGAAAGAGTTTCACTAAAACTTCTCAGGTGAGTTAAAAAAAAAACATATTCTAGTGGTTCTTGGCAAAACTATCCATCTCAAAACATTACCTATAGTATTGGCAACCATTACATAAGAAGGTTGTTCAATTAAAAAGCCATTAACTTCAAACAATATTATGTCAGCTGTTAATATGTTCTGACCCCTTTTCTCATCCGAAATGTTTCACTGTTGTAAATGACTTTTACAAAAATAGATAATTATATCATTATCACTAAATTAAGCTTAACCCTTTCCCACAAATAGACGCTTCCTGACGCCTCTGGAGCAGACGCCTTTTGAAATCATAGTGGCAAATGGAGCAATTGCTCATCATGAGCAATTTCTCCATTTGTCACAATGATTTCAACTCTATTCAATAATCATTTTCTATCTTTTGGACTTGATAATTTCAAAGTCGTCTGCTGCAGATTTATTGTATGTGGGAGAGGGTTAACCCTTTACAATCAATGACCAATTTGAAACCATCGATATCATGTGCACCATCTCTGTGGTGTAGTGGTTAGAGCTTCCACCTTGGGAGCGGCAGACGAGAGTTGGATCCCTCAGGTAAAGTCATTATATACTAAAAAACTTGAAAAATATTGATGCCTTCCTGCGTTGCTCAGTGTTGTGGGGATACCATTCCCATGGACTGTACTGGTGTCAGGATAAAAAGAATAACGAAAACGAAAATGTTCTCAGTGCTCAGAAATGAATTCCATTCTCTAAATAAGGCTTCTGATTGGTCAATTTGACGAACAAATTTACTTTTGACCAATTAGATACTTGACCAAAGATTAAACTTTTATAGTTTTGGGGCCGGTAGTACTGGTAATTTACCCAGGAAAGAAGACATATAACTGAAAAACTGTTGAAAATGGCATATTGCATTACAACAGTCAAACAAACCAACAAAACAAATCATCGCAGTCACAATGAGACAAGACAGTAATGGTACCATGTGGAAAGTAATAACGTATAATCAACACCGTCACAGGCGAAGTTTTCTTATCCATAAAACATAACATAACAAATGGGAACTCCATTAATAACAACAGTTACTGTCTAAATATATCTGGTAGGAAGTCAGGAGCCTATATTAATATCATTCTAGACATAATGTAAAAGCAATGAACTAGATAATTCATGTGTAAATGAATTATCACCAAGCTCCTTAAAAAACGCACTGGTTGATTGAGGTTTAATGCCATTTTCAGAACATACAGACACATTCTGATATGCCTTTGAAGCAGACGACTTTTGAAATCATTATGGCAAAAGTATAAACTACCCATAATGAGCAATTTCTCTGTTTGCCACAATCATTTCAACTCTATCCAATAAATTCTCTTTGGCAAGACATTTTGTATATTTTCTCCTGATGTCTGCTACAGATTTGCTGTATGTGGGAAAGGGTTTACATGATTTTTCCGGCTACCTTCCCGGAAATACTATTTAACCCATTGGAGGAAAACCAAAGACACTTAGATATGAATACTATTAACAATGTCATTGGAGAAAATGAATGGCCGAGCTGGGGTTACAACTCACACCCCTGGATTGATGGCCGTTGTCGCTACTGACTGAGTGATCGCGACCAGACTTGATAAACCCTTTCCCAAGCTTGCTCAGATAATGTTGGTTGTTGGTAATTCTATAAACATCGTATGCAGCTATATTACGTATTTTTTCAACATCTATCAAGTTTGACATGCTACCCGAGCATATAATTCATTACCCTATATGCTTAGCAAAAAATTAACCCATCCCAAAACAGTGAACAATCTCATTGTCAATTTTATTAGTTTTACTGATGGAGATGATTTTTGAATTTTGTCTCTTAATTATTCTAAATCCTTCCTTGCTAGTCAATGAAGTGCAGTAAATATGAAATTTATAGTTTCTAAACAAAACCCATGTGAGCCACTGAAGAATATTCATTTATTTAACCCTTTCCCTCATGCAGCAGACGACTTTGAACATATTTTGTCAAAAAATAGAATATCTCCATAATTGAATGGATAACCTATGACTTAAAGTGGAAAACATTGTGGCAAAAGGAGAAATTGCACGTTTTGTGCACTTTCTTCTTTTGTCACTGTTTTCAAAAAGCCGTCTGCTGCAGAGGCGTCGGAAAGCGTCTATATGAGGGAAAGGAAAAAAAATCTCTTTGGATATTGTATTCAGATATCACATAAGCAAAGGTTAATTAAGCATGAAGATAAAATGCTAACAGGCTGGCAGGCAGTTTGGAAAAAACACCAACAAAATACGCCAGATGTGCATTTGAAGTAATAAAATACTCAAAACGTGTGCTGAGACGCCTGTCATGTATCACAACATAAACAACCTGTTTACTCTTTCCCTTATATAACAAATCATCAGCAGACTACTTTGACATCCATATATAGGCAAACTATGAAATTGGAAATCTCAAAAAATAAAAGTATAATTATAGAAATAGAGTCGAAAACACTGAGGCAATAGGTGAAATTGCTCATTTATTTAAATTTGTCACAACATTTTTAAAAATGCATCTGCTGCAGACGCATACAAAATATGTCTGCATTTGGGATAGGATTAAAAATAGACAGCTTGACATTATCAAATTTCACAGTCAAGTTAAATAACGCCATTGCTTAATTGAGGCTCATTTGTAAGGATTTTGTAGTCAGTTTTGTACCAGCCAGTAAGAGGTTTATTCAGTACATAGCAGTTTCTTTGTAAAATTTATTTCCCTAATATATTTCTGCCAAGATATTTTTAACCCTTTCCCACATACAGATGCTTCCTGACACTTCTGCAGCAGATGACTTTTGAAAACATTGTGGCAGAATGAGAAATTGCTCATCATGAGCAATTTCTCATCTTGGTACAATATTTTTAACTCTACTTAATATTTTTATGCCACGTCCAAACAGATCGTTTTCCCACTTGCAAAACCATACATTTTGATACATCTGCAGTTGACGAAATGTAGCAAAGTGCGAAAAATGGTCATAATGAGGATTTTTATCTTTTGTCACAATGGTTTTAATTCTATTTAATTATTTAAACATTCTGTGATTTTGCCTAGATGTTTTCAAAGTCATCTTTCGAATCCCGGCTTGACCATTTACTTTCTTTCCGTCGATTGACAAAAGTCAATGCGACATGCGTTATTCGTCTTCCACCAATGGGCTAAGTCTATGTGGAAAAGCAGCCAGTTGCTTGGGAAGATTGTTGTGTGGAGTACTGGTGTGAGAAAACCAGGAAATGCACGAGTAGGTGAACTGGCCGCCGTGATGTAACTGAGAAAATGTTAAAAACGGCGTAAAACCCCAATCAATCAATCAAAGTCATCTGCTGCAGATTTAGTGGATATCTGAAAGGGTTTAACCCTTTCCCACCTGCAGACGTCTTCATGATGAGCAATTCACCTTGGGCCACAATGTTTTCAACTTTATTTAACAATTAAGCAGTCTTTTATGGAGATTTTTCAGGTTTTTGTCTCTATGTTTTCAAAGTCGTCTGCTGCAGATTTAGTTTATGTCTGAAAGGGTTTAAGGCTGGAGGACAAAATACTCCTAGGATTTCAAAGCATTCTTTTCCAAAATCATAATTCATTTTGTCTTTTCAACTGTCAATCTCTTTGATCTAACCCCACCCTTTTTTGGTAATTAATCTATACCAAAAACAGATATACCAGATATATACTTATTAATTACTACAGGACTCAGGACCAATATAACCTATCCTAACTAATTGTTAGATGATGAACCATCATTCTCACTCAGCGTAGGCGAAAACAAAATATCCTTTTCCCACAATTTTTTTTTTAACCCTTTCCCTCATACGACAATTCTGCAGCAGACGACTTTGAACTTATTTTGTCAAAAAAAAGAAAATCTCTATAATGGAATGGATAAAACTATGACTAAAAGTGGAAAACATTGTGGCAAAAGGAGAAATTGCTCTTTTTGAGCAATTTCTTCTTTTGTCAGTATGTTTTCAAAAAGCTGTCTGCTGCAGAGGCATCAGAAAGCATCTATATCAGGGAAAGGGTTAAAACTGGTATGGTATGAAATTACACTATCTGTAAGACGTTAAGAATTACCCAAGATTATTATCAAGAAATCTATTATATCACATTTATCAAAGGAATGTAGAAATATTTCAGATTCATTAGCCATTTTAACCCTTTTCACCATATAGATGTTTTCTAATGCCCTGCAGAAGACAAATTTTGAAAGCATATTATGGCAAAAGAAGAAATTGCTTATATCGGATGAAGTGAACTAAATTTCAATTGTCTTAATTAACCATAACTTATAAACTGTATTACCGATTATTTTAGAGCCGTCTAAGCTCTCTCCCACATACAGCAAATTTGCAGCAGACAACATTGAACAGACAATAATTCTTTAATTGAGTTGAAAACATTGTGTCAGAATCCATCTATATGTGGGAAGGAGTTAAAATTTATATTTGAATGAATATTGGTCATACAGACTTAATAAACATTTTTGTAAAAAGGAGCAATAATTGTTTATGTTTCCTAAGTCTTTTCAATTTTGATCAAAATGTGCTTGGAGCAAATAAATTATGAAATCATTCATTGCATGATAGTTTCACATTTTGCCACATTCTTTGAGATCCCATTCTTTTTTTATAAAAAAACTTCTGCAGCAGAGTTTGTTGTCTGTGGGAAAGAATGTAAACATCTATAATAAAACAAAGATTGCCACACTAACAAAAAACAAATTATTTAACTTACCAAGGGCGAATTACATCCACATGCACGTTACGCATTTTAGCCATAATTGTTCACGTATTCATACACGTAAAAATCCATATAAACACAAATCTATTTGATCACAACTAGGCCATCCAACGGAAGTTTTCATCTCTTTAAAACAAAATTGTCCCCAGTTTTTATCACAAGAGTATTTACATATCTAAAGCCTGTATTGTAAGAAAAACAAAATTAAATCTGGCCTCTAGGTTTATTGTCACTGTAAATACCTTCATCTCTATGTAGATCTAGGATGAAGCCACAAAAACTGTGCTGATTAACTCTTTGCCACTTGTAGACGCATTTTGATGCATATGCAGCAGATGACTGTTGAAAACATTGTGGCAAAAGAAGAAATTGCTCAAAACAAGCAACTTCTCCTTTTGTCACCATGTTTTTAACTCTTTTCAATTACCGGTATTGTTCAAAATTTCATTTAACAGGGATTTTCAGTGCTTTTGCCTTGACATTTTCAAAGTTTGTTTAATGTTGGAAAGGGTTAACTCTTTCCCACATACAACAAATCAGAAAGCATTAACTGTTTAACCCTTAATTACATTCTCATTTCAAACAGATCTGCAGCAGACGACTTTGAAAGCATTTGACAAAAAAGTATGGAAAACCTCTTTTTTTGAGTCAGTGTTATTATTGAATAAGGAACAATATTAACAATTTCCCATTTTGCCACACACTCGGAAACCAGTCTGAAATGTGTCTGGCTATGAAAAAAACATAAAACAAAAATGTGGTAAAAGAAGCCAGTTTTCAAAATCTCAAGTATGTGCAGAGAATGTTTACATCTTGATGTTAAAAGAAAGATATCGGACCAAACTGTTCCTCCCGATTTTAACCCTTTCCCACATATCACATATCACAATATCTACAGCAGACGAATTCAAAAAGATCTCGACAAAATTGTAGATAAGCTACATAAATGAAGTTAAAAAACAATGTGACAAAAGGAGAAACTGCTCATTATGAGCAGTTTTTCCTTTTGCCACAATGTTTTCAAAAGACGGTCTGCTTCAGAGGTGTCAGGAAGTGTCTGAATGTGGTAAAGGGATTAAATGTCATAGAAAGACTACAATACACCTTATTTTTTCAGTTTAAGCTCACAACAAAGCTTGTTTGAAGAGCTTTAACCCTTTCCCTCACACGACAATTCTGCAGCAGACGACTTTGAACATTTTTTTTTCAGAATATGGAAAATTTCCATTCAAATAATTGAATGGATAACCTATGACTAAAAGTGGAAAACATTGTGGCAAAAGGAGAAATTGCACGTTTTGTGCAATTTCTCCTTTTGTCACTATGTTTTCAAATTGCTGCAGAGGCGTCAGAAAGCGTCTATATGAGGGAAAGGGTTAATTAAGAAACATATAAACTTTTTATTCAGTATTCTGTCAATATGTTAATTTTTTATAGCGTTAATTAATCAAAATTAATTTTTCAGAAAACTAAATATTGCACTGTTTCAAGCAAAATTAAAATAAAAGAGTTAAATGTCAATGATAAAAGTTGCATACTTAAATGACCTTTTAAAAATCACTACAATGTTGCCATACAACTTTAAAACTTTATTGTCCTCATTTCTGTGAGATCACTTTTAATATAAATTAGTCAGCTTTTCGCACCAACCATATAACAGTTTTACATTCATATCTTAATCCAAAGTCAAATATTAGTTTTTGAATTTCTCCAATTTTGTTCCAAGTGATTTGATTTTAATATATTTGAACAGTATTTTTTAACTAATTCCACTAATATAAACGACAAAATCAGCGAAGTAAACACACCTGTTAATATGAACGTATACACCAACAGAGTGAACAAGGAACACTGCAGTACACACTTAATGTATTACCTTAAACTTAGGTAAACTATTGTATGACACCCTTCACAAATGTAAACAGGATTAACTGTTTGTCTGATATGGTACTTCCCCCCCTTCTTCGAGTAGTTTGATTCAGGTCAGTCCTTTATATATAAAATCTGCAGCAGACGACTTCGAAAAAAAACCTAGGCGAATAGTTTAGGATAATCGTCATGAATGAAAAATTCATTCTCGCATAAAGTTGAAAACATTGTGGGCATTTGTGGCAGTAGAAAGAAATTGCTTATTATATGAGCAATTTCTCTTTTCAAAACAGTTTTGAAAATTGGTCTGTTGCAGACGTATCTGCAAGCGGGAAAGGGTTAAGCCATTTTTCAACAGTTATATTTTCAGTTATATGACATCGCATTTCCCGATTTAAATTACCAGTACTGCTGGTAATATTATACTGACACTAGAGTCATAATGCTATCTATGCCTGCAGTCTTTAGCATAAAGGCCGGGAAGGCCATACCAACATTTTAAGTCGTTGATATGACCCAAACCAGGAACCAAACCTGGGTCCCCCACTCTTAACCCTTTCCCACATACAACAAATCTGCAGCAGATCACTATAGAACACATCTTATCAAAAACACAAAAAAATCTATATATATATGAAGGTTTATTTACTGACAAAAGTTGAAAGCATTGTGGCAAAAGGAAAAATTGCTTGTTTTGAGCAATTTCTACTTTAATCACAATGTTTTCAAAAGTCGTCTGCTGCGGAGGCATCAGAAGGCCTCTATATGTGGGAAAGGGTTAATATGATAATGAGCAATTTCTTCTTTTGCTAATAATTGTTTTTATCTCTTTTTGGGGCCCAACAGTTATGGTTGAGTGTCCATGGGAAAGGCACATATCCCAGCTTTAACCCTTTCCCTCATACGACAATTCTGCAGCAGACGACTTAGTACATATTTTGTCAAAAAATAGAAAATCTCTATAATTGAATGGATAACCTATGACTAAAAGTGGAAAACATTGTGGCAAAAGGAGAAATTGCTCGTTTTGAGCAATTGTTTCTTTAGCCACTATGTTTTCAAAATGACGTCTGCTGCAGGTGTCAGAAAGTGTCTTTATGAGGGAAAGAGTTAATTGTTTACCCAGGGCTCATGAATAAGTGACATGTCGTCGTGATGTAACTGAAATAATATTGAATTGGCGTAAAACCTCAATAAAACAAAATCATCAGTCTATTCAATAATCATACTTTTGTTAATACAGATTTATCCTATTTCTGCCAAGATGTTTTCGAAGTCATCTGCTGCAGCTTTGTTGTATGTGGGAAAGGGTTGTCTGAAGAAGAAGATAGAAGATCGGGTAAACACTGCTACAATATGATCAGCCATTCATGAAATAAAGAACCCTATTACCTTATCTCAGAGATGACTCGATAGACATAAAGTAGGCAGGTGTTATGATTCATAAGGTAGATTAATCCCTTGTTTGTCCAATCATTCCATTGTGTTCCACTGAATCTAGAGCGCGGGTGGGCACAGTGCATTAACCTTTTTCCCCACCTGCGGAGACGCATTTTGAAGCAATAGCAGCATACGACTTTTGAAAACATTGTGACCAAAGGTCAAATTGCTCTTGATGAGCAATTTCTCCTTACGCCAAAATATTTTCAACTTTATTTTAAAATTAAGCTATCTTTTATGGTGATTTTTCAGGTTTTTGTCAACAAGTTTTGAACGAATGAATGAATGTATATTGTTTTATGGCGCATCGACAGCTAAGGTCATTTAGCGCGCAATTAAATTTAATTATTCATGATCCCTGGGTAAACAAACCAGTACTAGGCTAGAAAATGTGCCCAAGGGCACTCCACAATGACCGTAGTGCCGCGACTGGGGATCGAACCCGGGACACCCGGTTTTGAAATCCCCTACGCTAACAACTCGACCGCAGCGGATTCCAAAAATCTCAATAAGTTTTGAAAGTCGTCTGCTGCAGATGTGTTGTGTGTGGGAAAGGGTTAACCTTTCACCTGATTATGAGGACATTTGAACAGTCATCTGCTTCAGAATCATACTTGGCGGAAAAAGTGGTAAAATTTGGACAATGCCACATTTATTTTCATATAGAGTTAAAAACATTTTGGGAAAAGGTGAAATTACTCATATTGAGCAATTTCTCTTTTTCCAACAAAGTTTTTGAGTCGTCTGTTAGAGTGGCTTTAAATATTGTTCTTATCAAGAAAAGGATTAAATGGTGTTTATTTTTGTCTTAAAGGTAGGATATCATATTGATGCAAATTGAATCACAAAGAACAATAGGATCAGATCAACCCTTTCTCGTAATATATAAACAACATTCACAGCCCACACCTTTGAGAGCATAAAAGCAAACGTTTGGAAAATCTCTATTAATAAAAATATAAAAATTGAACGCAGTGAAAACATTGTGGTAAAAGGAGAAAATCGCTCATTTCAAATAATTTTAACTTCTTCCCCAATAGTTATAAATGTTGTCTGCCACAGATGCTTTAAAATACCTCTACATGCGAGAAATAGTTAACATAACTGTAGGTGTCATTTTAGTAATTGAAAAATTCATACAGAAAAGAAGGTAATATCTGAGTTTTGAGAACTTCCTCTCTTTGTTTTCATGTTTGTTATATAATTATATTTTAATGAAAAGAGATTTTCCATATTTTTGCCAAAAGCATCCAAAATTGTCTGCTGCTGGAAAAGGTTAACCCTTTCCCTCATACGACAATTCTGCAGCAGACGACTTTGAACTTATTTTGTCAAAACATAGAAAATCTCCATAGTTGAATGGATAACCTATGACAAAAAGTGGAAAACATTGTGACAAAAGGAGAAATTGCACGTTCTGTGCAATTTCTTCTTTTGTCACTATGTTTTCAAAAAGCCGTCTGCTGCAGAGGCGTCAGAAAGCGTCTATATGAGGGAAAGGGTTAATTAATAGAAAAATTTGTTTGAGTCCAGGCTAAACTACAACTGTGAGTGAACTCACAAAAGGATACCCCCCGTCCTGCGCTTACAAGACATATGGACAGACAGACGGACGGACAGATATATTTCCGACCGGGATAATCTTACTTCATGCACATCCTCAGGTTGTGTACTGCAACTGTGTAAAGTTTCATCAGAATCGGTCCAGCCGTTAAGGAGGAGTTGCGCTTACAGGACATATGGACTGATAGACGGACACGGACAGGGATAATCTTACTTCATGCACATCCTCAGGTTGTGTACTGCAACTGTGTAAAGATTCATCAGAATCAGTCCAGCCATTAAGGAGGAGTTGTGCTTACAAGACACATGGACAGACAGACGGACGGACGGACAGGGATAATCTTACTTCATGCACATCCTGAGGTTGTGTACTGCAACTGTGTAAAGTTTCATCAGAATCGGTCCAGCAATTAAGGAGGAGTTGCGCTTACAAGACATATGGACAGACAGACGGACACGGACGGACAGACAGGGATAATCTTACTTCATGCACATCCTCAGGTTGTGTACTGCAACTGTGTAAAGTGTCATCAAAATCGGTCCAGCCGTTAAGGAGGAGTTGCGCTTACAAGACATTAAGGAGGAGTTGCGCTTACAAGACATATGGACAGACAGACGGACACGGACAGGGATAATCTTACTTCATGCACATCCTCAGGTTGTGTACTGCAACTGTGTAAAGTGTCATCAGAATCGGTCCAGCCGTTAAGGAGTTGTGCTTACAAGCCATATGGACAGACAGACGGACACGGACAGACGGACGGACAGGGATAATCTTACTTCATGCACCTTTCTTATCTGCAGAAGCATTTTGATGGTTTTGCAACAGACAAATGTTAAAACATTGTGACAAAATGAGAAATTGCTATCAATATGTTCAACTCTATTTAATAATTATACATTCATTAGGAGAATGTTTCCAAATATTTGCAGACAACAAATGTCTACCTATTTATTGGGGTTTTATGCCGCTTTCAACAATATTTCAGTTATATCACGGCGACAGTTGACATATTCCTGATCCCTGGGTAAACAAACCAGTACTAGGCTAGAAAATGTACCTTGCCCAAGGGCACTCTACCATGACCGTAGTGCCACAACTGGGCAATAAATGTCTAAGTCGTCTGCTGCAGATTTCTTGTATGTGGGAAAGGGTTAACCTTGATAATGATTTTAACCCTTTCCCACATACAACTCATTTGCAGCAGACGACTTTGAACATATTTTGGTCAAAAAAATCAAAAATCTCTGTAATTGTATAATTGAATGGATAACCAAGGACTATAAGTGGAAAACATTGTGGCCAAAGGTGAAATTGCTCATGAGCAATTTCACCTTTGGCCACAATGTTTTCAAACGTCGGCTGCTGCTATAATTGCGTTAAAATGCGGCTGCAGGTGGGAAAGGGTTAAATACCATGTGACCTATCTAGCATCTAGGACAGAAGTGTCTGGGATTTTCTATTCCCACAGATAACAAATCTGTAGCAGAAGAGCTTAAAGACATTCATAGCAAACTATGAAAAACATATAATTATTGAATTGGGGTGACAATCGGGCAAAAAGCTTTCTTTTTTCTTAAAAGCAATTTCTCCTTTTGCCACAATGATTTCAAAAAGTGTCTCCTACTCAGAGAGGTAAAATGTGTCTGCATGTGGGAAAGGGTTGAATTCAGAACCTCAGGGACAGAAATGTGTTTTGTCAAAAAGAGTAGTGTACCCTTATTGATCTAACTGATCAAACAAGTTTCCATAATGGATCACTGTCAAAGCTTTACCCTTTCCCACATACAGATGAATATGATGGGTTTTGAAACGATGTCGTTTGACAACGTTGTGGGAACAAAACGAACTGCTCATAATGTTTTCAACTACATTCTAAAAGTGGACTTTCATTTGAATTTTTAAATAGAGATTTTCTATATTTTAATTGGCCCGAGATGTTTTTAAAAGTCCTTAGTTGTTAGCCAATTACTTCTAACGCATTTACAGGTAAATAGTTGTTAGCCAATTACTTCTAACGCATTTACAGGTAAATATTTTTAT
The DNA here is from genome assembly GCA_031761405.1 of Serripes groenlandicus. Classification (NCBI taxonomy): domain Eukaryota; kingdom Metazoa; phylum Mollusca; class Bivalvia; order Cardiida; family Cardiidae; genus Serripes; species Serripes groenlandicus. Next base: position 30,565,484 of record JASEVX010000001.1, on the reverse strand, counting down.
CAATACAAATCTTTTGCAGATTTGTTATATGTTGGAAAGAGTTAACCATCTACAGAAGGAAACCTTTGAAAATATTGCTTGAAAAGCAAAGTAATGTAATGAGTTATCTGTTCCTTTCTCCCAATGTTTTTCTACTCTGAGTGTCTCAAAATTAACATCATTGGAAGTGTGTTTCTTCCACAATCAATGTATTCAGAGATAGTCGACAAATACAGAAAAGTTTAATTATTTAAAACAGTTGAAAACATTTCAGCAAAAGTAGAAATTGCTCATTATGAAAAGTGATCAGCAGCAGAGACATCAAAATGCATATGTATGAGAGAAGGATTAACCTTTCCCTCATATAGATGCTTTCTGACGCCTCTGCAGTAGACGGCTTTTTGAAAACATAGTGACAAAACGTGCAATTTCTCCTTTTGACACAATGTTTTCCACTTTTTGTCATAGGTTATCCATTCAATTATGGAGATTTTCTATCCTTTGACACAATATGTTCAAAGTCGTCTGCCGCAGAACTGTCGTATGAGGGAAAGGGTTAACCTGCATCAGATAACTTGTCTGGGCAAAAAGATGAAAGTAAAATTATTGAATTAAGTTCAAAGATTCCAAGAGTTGTCTGCTTCATAGGCCTAATTGCACACCAAATGGCAATGTATTGTCGAGTGTGAGTGTGAGGGTATACAATGCCAACAAATGAATGAACTTTTGCTTCATTATACTAGGCATCAAAATGCATCCTGTATGTGAGAAAGGCTTTATGGCAGGGCAAAGTTAATTCAGCAATCATTGACTTTTTTCTACCATGTCTTCCACATCAATTTGAAGAATTGATTGGGGTTTTACGCCGCTTTCAACATTATTTCAGTTATATCACGGCGACAGTTCACTTATTCATGATCCCTGGGTAAACAAACCAGGACTAGGCTAGAAAATGTGCCTTGCCCAAGGGCACTCCACCATGACCGTAGTGCAGCGACTGGGGATCGAACCTGGGATTTCGAAATCCCCGACGCTAACCACGTTTTCCACATCAATGCTGTAAACCCTTTCCAATATACAACAAATCATCAGCAGAGGTCTTTGAAAATATATGTGCAAAAACATAGAAAATGTCTATAATTATCCCTTTACCACATATAGACGCATTCTGACGCCTCTGCAGCAGACGGCTTTTTGAAAACATAGTGACAAGTCACATAGTCATAGGTTATCCATTTAATTATAGAGATTTTCTATTTTTTGACAAAGTATGTTTAAAGTCGTCTGCTGCAGATTTGTTGTATGAAGGAAAGGGATAAATAAAATAAAATGATTGAATCAAGTTGAAAACATAGTGTCAACAGAGAAAATTTCTCATCTAGAGCAATTTTTCCTTTTGCCACAATATTTTCAAAAGACGTCCGCTGCAGATGCATCAAAATAGGTCTGCATGTTAGATTAATTAAATGACGTCTGCTGCAGGTCATGTGAAGAAATAACTCCAATAAACAGGTAATTAAAGCCTAGTCATTGTAATTGTCAGCTATTTGTGTCCAATTAATACAAGAATATCTGTTGATCTTGAGTTTTGTCAACAATGGATTGAACCGGATCTAGACAAGCTGTTTTATTGGGTCTGATATCCTCCCAGGTGTGCAGCACCCCCTTGATGCAGAAGACTTTGACTCCCTTTTATGAACCAGACCCTTGCTGAATACAATGTAGGAAAGAGAGCAATTGGTCATTATCCCTTTCCCTCATACGACAATTCTGCAGCAGACGACTTTGAACAAATTTTGCCAAAAAATAAAAAAATTCTATAATTAAATGGATAACCTATGACTAAAAGGAGAAAACATTGTGGCAAAAGGAGAAATTGTTCGTTTTGAGCAATTTCTTCTTTTGTCACTATGTTTTCAAAAAGCTGTCTGCTGCAGAGGCGTCAGAAAGCGTCTATATGAGGGAAAGGGTTAAAGGCATTTCATCTTCCGTTCCCCAAATGCTTTCCACTAGCTTGCTATATCTAAAATTTAATAAATGCACCTAGTGCATTATTCAGCCCCTTTCCAACCAATTTTGTGAAGTCTTCCTAGCCTATTGGTTTTGTGAAATTCAACGTGCAAAATTACTATATTGTGAAAATTATGACATACGAAATCGCAAAATTGTGACGGAAAAAAAATATGTTATGTATAAATGAAGTATTATGAAATCTTAGGAACAAGGTATATTCCAATTTGTTTTGCTTTATGACTAAATGCACGTACTACTGGATTATGCAAGCATACACTTCATTTGCTTGCTATGTGAATAATGCCCTTCATTTGTGAAAAATGTTCACAGCATTGTGAAAATTGTTTGCTTTTCCTAATTGTGAAATAGTCTCAATTTGGCCTCTAATATAGTAGGTTGAAAGGCGCTGTTATTTAACCCTTTTCCACATACAACAAATTTGCAGCAGAAAACTTTGAAACTCTACCGCAAAAATATGGAATAATGTCTTTAAATAAAAGTACAATAACAGAAAAGAGGTGAAAACATGGTGACAAAAGGAGAAATTGCTCGTTTTGAGCAATTTCTTCTTTTGTCGCCATGTTTTCAAAAAGCTGTCTGCGCAGCAGAAGCTTCAGAAAGCGTCTATATGAGGTAAAGGGTTAACCTTTTCCCACATACAACATATCTGCAAAAGGCAACTTTAAAATAATCTAGCCAAACATATAGAAAATCCACTTAAATGAAGATATAAATACATTGTGGCAAAAGGACAATATTACTCAAATTGTGCAATTTCCCCTTTTGCCACAATGTTTTTAAAATTCGATACATAGGAAATGATAATCTGAAAGCATTTTAATTACAAGAGTTTGCTGAATGAGACTCTTAGGAAATGAAAAATAAATCCTGCAGATGTTTCGAAAAATATATTTAACTTGAAAACATAGAGTTTTGCTAGCTAGGGTAAAAGAAAAAAATATCTTAAATTTTTAACTTTTAATTGGCCATTGAGACTGTTGACTCTGTAGCATGGAAGTTGAGGGTTGACAAAAACCCTGTCAATGCAGAAATGATATCACCCCTTGTCATATCAATCTAGATTATATTGGCCGGGGTGTCCCAATGGCCTATATAAAAACTGTGTCATCTATAGGGGGTACTCGCATATGTGATAAATTTGTGTACGCTCCCCGTGCAAAATTTAACTATTTGGCGAAGCTTAGAGGTTGCTTTTCACAACAAACTGTTTTATACAATTTCCCACATAAGGACGCTTCCTGTACTGCCTCCATGGTTTAGTTGTTAAGCATCTGCCTCGGATGTGGAAGGTCCGGGGTTGGATTCCGAGCGGGGTCATACCAAAAACATTAAGACTGATTGGCCGCTGTCAGGATAAATGGAAGCTGAGAGATATAACTGGGATATAACTGAACAAGAGGCCCAAGAGGGCCAGTATCGCTCCACTGCATTAGGCAACAAGGAACATTTCTACAAAATTACTTTAAAATCTTCCACATACTTTCGGAGAAGAATTTTTATATATAGCCATTAAGGGAACAAAAACAAACGCCATATATTTCAACCAATCAACATGGCTTGAAAACTATTTGTAAATCGGCAAGTTCTCACTATAGCCATATAACGCAAAATAGCCCGCCCAATGGCGGCCATGAAAATGAGAAATTTTCCCTATTTCCACAATGTTTTCAACTCTTTCCAAATATATATAGAAATTTTTTCCCCATTTTTGACAAAACGTTTTTAACCCTTTCCCACATACGACAACTATGCAGCAGACAACTTTGAAAACGTCTAGACAAAAGCACAGAAAATCCCTTTAAATGAATGAACAATTATTGAATAGAGTTGAAAACATGGTGACAAAAGGAGAAATTGCTCATTTTAGGCAATTTATTCTTTTGTCGCCATGTTTTCATAAAGACGTCTGCTGCAGAGGCGTCAGAAAGCGTCTATATGAGGGAAAGAGTTAAGTTGTCTGCTGCAGATTTGTTTTTTGTGTATAGGAAAGTATCGAATACCTGAAGAACAAGTGTCAAGTACTATAATTAAGACTAATTACCAAACGGTACACTACTAATTTGTGACACAATGATGGAAGTAATTAGCTACTCAACTTTTAATTACAGGAAACTTTGGTCACAGATATGAATCTTTCATGTTTCTACTCCAAAGGCGGTCATACCTTTAGTATTTGTGAAACTCTATTAAACCTTTAACTGCAGACGCAGTTGCAGAAGATCATTTTTGAAAACAGCGTAGCAAAAAGCAAAAGGAAAATTTCTCATTATGAGAAATTTCCCCTTTTGCCACAATGTATTTAACTCAATATTCTATACATATACTTTAACACTTTCCCTCATACGACAATTCTGCAACAGACGACTTTGAACATATTTTGTCAAAAAATAGAAAATTTCTTTAATTGAATGGATAACCTATGACTAAAAGTGGAAAACATTGAGGCAAAAGGAGAAATTGCTTGTTTTGAGCAATTTCTTCTTTTGTCACCATATTTTCTAAAAGCCGTCTGCTGCAGAGGCGTCAGATAGCGTCTACATGAGGGAAAGGGTTAATTGATAGAGATTGTTGGCATAGTTGGCATGATGTTTCAAAAGTCTTCTGCTGCAGATTTGATATATTTGGAAAAGGATTGATACAACATTTATTCTGTTATTTTGTCCAGATGTATTCAAAGTTGTCTGCTGTAAAATATGTATATGGGAAAGTGTTTTAACCCTTTACCACATAGAGACACTTTCTTACGCCTCTGCCACAACGTTTTCAACTTATAACTGTCAACCATAATTTATAGAGTTTTTCCGTTTTTTTGCCGAGATGTTTTTAAAGTTGTCTGCTGCAGATTAAAATTTTATTGAATGTGGGAAAATGCTTTTTAAATTGGATGACAGAGTGTGATGCTGATATAGGCTGATTTGATCATATTTAGCCAATTAGATGGCTCTACGTATTAACCCTTTCCCTCATTCGACAATTCTGCAGCAGACGACAAAACGTGCAATTTCTCCTTTTGACACAATGTTTTTCACTTTTAGTCATAGGTTATCCATTCAATTATAGAGATTTTCTATTTTTTGACAAAATATTTTCAAAGTCGTCTGCTGCAGAATTGTTGTCTGAGGGAAAGGGTTAATACGCCGTTTTCCGACACTTTTTCAGTTATATCACAGTGTTTGATACTGGATAATTTAAGTTACCAATCCTACCGAGCGGTTGTACTGCTTATCCCGCAACCCTGAGCACCAAGGAGGGCAGCCTTTCATTTTTAAGTCTTTACTTATAATGTCCAAGTCTGGGATCCAACCCTCAACCTCCAGCACTGAGATGGACACTCTACCACTACACCACCAAGGCGATGGGAGAAAACTTTGAAAATATCTAGGCTTAAATATAGAAACGAGACTCTATTAAAGAAAGTATAAATATTGAAAATAGAGATGAAAACATTGTGACAAAAGGAGAAATTGCTCATCATTAGCAATTTCTCTTTTTGCCCCAATGTTTTCAAAAGTCTCCTGCTGGAGTTTTGTACATTTGTTAATTACCTTTGACATTGTTCATGAATATACCTTTATCTTTTCTCACTTGCATATGACTTTTGAAAACAATGCGGCACAAGGTGAAATTGCTCATTATTATGTTTTCAACTCATACTTTTGTCTAGATGTTTTTAAAGTCGTCTGCAGCAGATTTGTTATATGTTGAAACTGTACAATGAACTTCCATTAATCAAGAATAAACATTCTTCCTTTCAAAGCTTTTTAAATAAAAAAGAGTTGAGAATTATAAGCACATGAACTTTCTTTTAAAATGAAGTAAAATATTTTGGGAACATAATTCAGAAATATTCAGCAAACAATAAGGAGATACATAAAACAATAATTTGGTAATAACATTTGCCAGAATTCTGACAATGAATGAACCATAACTGTTAAGTCTTTCAAAAGTTTCATGTATGCACATTTCATGACTTTCATTTGGCAAAAATTATAAGTGCTGGAACTATTAATCCTTCAACACTTTCCCACTGGCAGACACATTTTAACAACATCTTGGCAACTCCATTCAAAAATCATACATCCATTTAACCCTTTCCCTCGTACGACAATTCTGCAGCAGACGACTTTGAACGTATTTTGTCAAAACAGATAAAAAACAAGCAAATACATGAAATTCATATCCCCCGCTTGCAGGAAATATTGTAGGAATAAAATCCGCCGAAAGTGACGATCGAACTTGGCCTAGCTGTTAAGGCATTTAACCTTGTTACAAAGTTTGAAAACAAGAGGCCCATGAGGGCCTATGCTCTACTGGTATGGTTCTTTGGTCATTTTCAATCCAGAGCATGTATGTATGGTGAAGATCGGATAGTAAATGGGGGCTCTTTTGTTTTCACAAGCTGTATTATAGTAATTTTTACAATTTCATGGGCCATAATCCAGTCTTGCATTGGCGGATCTGGCTGGTTTTCAAAAGGAACCAAGCTCTAATCAGTATTTAACTACTATCTAAGTTCGGTGAAGATCAGATAGTAAATGGAGCCTCTATTGTGTTCACATGCTCAATTATAGCAATTTGGACAATTTCAAGGGCCATAATCCAGTCTTGCATGGGCGGATCTGGCTGGTTTTCGAAAGGAACCGAGCTCTCATGGATATCTAACTACTGTATAAGTTTGGTTGAGATACAATCAAAAGTGAAGACTGTATCGTGTTAACAAGCTTTTTTATAGCAATTTTGACAATTTCAAGGGCCATAATCCAGTCATGCATGGGCGGATCTGGCTGGTTTTCGAAAGGAACCGAGCTCTCATGGATATCTAACTACTGTATAAGTTTGGTTGAGATACAATCAAAAGTAAAGACTATCGTGTTAACAAGAAATTGTTTACGGACGCACGACGGACAAATCGCCACGACATAAGCCCTTCTGGCCTTTGGCCAGTAGAGCTAAAAAACCAGTTCACATTTGTGGCGGTAATTGCACGGAAACAGCAACTTAAGCAAGGGGCCATAACTCCACCGAATAAAGTCCGCCGAAAGCGACGATCGAACTTGGCCTAGCCCTTAAGCCATTTAATGTTGTTACCAAGTTTGAAAAAAAAACGGTTCACATTTGTGGCAGTGATTGCATGGAAACAGCAAAAAACGACATTTTTTGTTAATTAAGGGGCCATAACTCCACCGAATAAAGTCCGCCGAAAGTGAGGATCGAACTTGGCCTAGCCCTTAAGGCATTTAACCTTGTTACCAAGTTTGGAAAAAAAAAGGTTCACAGTTGTGGCAGTTATTGCACGGAAACAGCAACAAACGACATTTTTTGTTAAATAAGGGGCTATAACTACACCGAATAAAGTCCACCGAAAGTGACGATCGAACTTGGCCTAGCCCTTAAGGCATTTAACCTTGTTACCAAGTTTGAAAAAAAAAATGGTTCACATTTGTGGCAGTTATTGCACAGAAACAGCTAGAAACAACATTTTTTGTTAAATAAGGGGCCATTACTCCACCAAATAAAGTCCGCCGAAAGTGACGATCGAACTTGGTCTAGCCCTTAAGGCATTTAACCTTGTTACCAAGTTTAAACAAAAAAGGTTCACACTTGTGGGAGTAATTGTACGGAAACAGCAACAAAGGACATTTTTTGTTAATTAAGGGGCCATAACTCCACCGAATAAAGTCCGCCGAAAGTGAGACTCGAACTTGGCCTAGGTTGTTACCAAGTTTGAAAAAAAAAACGGTTCACATTTATGGTAGTTATTGCACGGAAACAGCAACAAACGACATTTTTTGTTAATTAAGGGGCCACAACTCCACCGAATATAGTCCGCTGAAAGTGACGATCGAACTTGGCCTAGCCCTTAAGGCATTTAACCTTCTTACCAAGTTTGGAAAAAAAAGGTTCACATTTGTTGCAGTTATTGCACGGAAACCGCAACAAACGACATTTTTTGTTAAATAAGGGGCCATAACTACACCAAATAAAGTCCGCCGAAAGTGATGATCGAACTTGGCCTAGCCCTCAAGGCATTTAACCTTGTTACCAAGTTTAAAAAAACCGGTTAACATTTGTGGCAGTTATTGCACGGAAACGAAGTGTGACAGACAGACGGACAGACGGACAGACGGACAAACCCAAATTAATAAACCCCCTTTTTTCTTCAAAAAAGCGGGGGATAATAATTGAATGGATAACCTATGACAAAAAGTGGAAAACATTGTGGCAAAAGGAGAAATTGCACGTTTTGTGCAATTTCTTCTTTTGTCACTATGTTTCAAAAAGCCATCTGCTGCAGAGGCGTCAGAAAGCGTCTATATGAGGGAAAGGGTTAAGAGATGTTTTTGCCTAGATATCTTCAAAAGTTGTCGGCTGCAAATTTCTTGTAGGTGGGAAAGGTTTAACAAAATAGAGCACAATTTGTGACGAGGTGAGGTTACATTTCCCCGAAAGATTACATAACAGAGTGGAAGACAATGAAACTGTGGTACAGCATCAAGGTACACATCGTTGTGGCAAAAGCAGAAACTGCTGATTATGAGTAACACCGTTTTTTCACAAAAGTCAGATGTTGCAGATGTGCCAAAACGTGTCTGCCAAGGCAATGAACGGACTTGGGAAGGGTATAAAAAGATGAGAGTACTTAAAAATATAAATGTCCTACCTGACAACTGTATATTGACCAGAATGTCTATAAAATCTCTGAATTATATCCATCTCATTTCTTTCTTTCTGTTCTGCAAGTTGTGAAATTCAAAGCACTGACAGCACTAATATATATGTTCAGTTACGATACCCTAAAGTTCAATTTTGTGTTGTTCAAACATAAATCCCATAATAGATCCTAATATTCTGAATAAAAAACAAGATAGTAGACATTGTTAATAACTATGCATCTTAATGCAATGTTGCTCATTTCTCCATTACTTTATTTATTCAAATAATTTATATTTATTACCGCATGAGATCAACTGCCTTATGCTTATTAAGGTTCAGGTCAAGTATATATAACACAATATTCATCTTTAATCCTTTCCAACATACAACAATTTTGCAGCAGACGACTTTGAACATATTTTGTCAAAATATAGAAAATCTCTATAATTGAATGGATAACCTATGACTAAAAGTGGAAAACATTGTGGCAAAAGAAGAAATTGCTCGTTTTGAGCAATTTCTTCTTTTGTAACTATGTTTACAAATTTGAAGGTCGTCTGCTGCAGAGGCGTCAGAAAGCGTCTATATGAGGGAAAGGGTTAAGAGTATCTATTTTCGGTTTCTCTCAATTTTAAAAGATGTGTTATCGAGCCTTTCCCACTTACAGACACATTCTGATGCTCCTGCAGTAGACAACTTTTAACCCTTTCCTTCATACGACAATTCTGCAGCAGACGACTTTGAACATATTTTGTCAAAACATAGAAAATCTCTATAATTTAATGGATAACCTATGACTGAAAGTGGAAAAAGAACGTTTTGTGCAATTTCTTCTTTTGCCACTATGTTTTCAAAAATCCGTCTGCTGCAGAGGCGTCAGAAAGCGTCTATATGAGGGAAAGGGTTAAAAGCATGGAGAAATTGCACAATTTGATAATTTTCTTGTCATCAACAAATTTTCCATATGATTTGCCTAAATGCTTTAAACTAGTCTGATGGACTCAACTTACAGATTTGTTGTATGTTGGAAAGGGTTAAATTAATATTTTACAATGACCTCCTTCATCAATATTATGAGAACGGGTTTTACTTATTTGAATACTGGTTTCGCTTTCACAGTAACAAGATATGTCAGCTATATAGGCTTGTGAGGAATCCATTAAATTCCAATGAAAATAAACACCTGCTTTAATATACCCATCTATTAACCCTTTCCCACAATCAGAAAATCTGCAGCAGATAACTTTGAAAACATCTTAGCAAAATTATGAAAATCCTCTATAAATCAAAGTAAATTTATTGAAAAGATTTTAAAACATTGTGGCAAAAGGGAAAATTGCTTATTATCAGCACTTTCTCTTTTTGCCAAAGAGTTATAAAAATTAGTCTGCTGCAAAGGCGTCAATACAAATCCATGTATTGTTACAGACTTTTTTGCAATGTTTTCAAGTCTTTTCAGTAATTGCGCTTTCATTTTTAGAGATTTTCCTTAATTTTGCCCAGATGCTTTCAAAGTCGTCTGCTGCAGATTTGTTGTATGATCGAGGGAAAGGGTTTACCCCTTCCAACTTGATTGATTGATTGGGGTTTAATGCCGTTTTTAACAATTTCTCAGTTATATCACGGTGGTCAATTCACTTGCTCATGCATTTCCTGGTTTGTCTCGCACCAGTACTCCACACAACAGTCTTCCCAAGTAACTGGTTGCTTTTCCACATAGACTTAGCCCATTGGTTGAAGACAAATGACGCATGTCCGCACTGACTTTTGTCAATCATCGGAAAGAAAGTTGGCCGAGCCGGAATTCAAACTCACAACCCCTGGATTGACAGCCCGCGTCGCTACCAACTGAGCTACCGGGGCTCGGCCCCTTCAAACTTGAAGGTGCTTTCTGACGTCTCTGTAGCAGACAATTTTTAAAATTGTCTGCTGCAGATTTGTTTTAAGTGGGAAAGGGTTAACCATTTCCCTCATAAAGATGCTTTCTGACGCCACAGCAGCAGACGACTGTGACAACAGGAGAAATTGTTCATATTGGGAAATTTCCCCTTTTGCCACAACGTTTTTAATTCTCCTCAATACTTATACTTAGTAACTTTCATCAAAACTTATTATTTCCCTTTATGTTTTACATAGTCATCTGCCATAGATTTTTGTTGCATGTGGAAAAGAGTTTAAGAAACATTATAACAAAACAAATCACATCACATATATCCCACACATTACCAGCCACATTTCGTCGAGCACTAATTCAAAAGTTCAATGTCACCCTGTCCAGGGCGCATATATTTCATTTTTTAATTTACAAAATAAATATGAACTTTAATTTCACAGGTATCCTTTGGCTATTACTGTTTATCTTTTCAACCCTTTCAAAGTTACAGAAAAACTTTGAAAATAATGTTTTCAAAGGAAAATGTGTTCATAAACAAACCCTTTTCCTTTATGTCCTCACATTTTTCCCAATTATAATTTGGTTTTCTCCGATGCATGAAGTTATAAACAAAGCTCTGTATAGAAAAAGGGAAGAGTGGATTTTTTGAAAAGAGAAAGCCCACACATTTGTCCAGTCAGTTTACATCAAGGTCAGTATTCAGACTTTGGACATGTCAGTTTACACCTGTCTTTCTCAACCTTTCCCTTTCATTAACCCTTTCCCACATATAAAGGCTTTTTGACACATCTGATTGATTGATTTGGGTTCAACGCCGCTTTCAACAATTTTTCAGTCATATCACGGCGACCTGAGTTCACCTACTCATGCGTTTCCTGGTTTTCCCACACCAGTACACCGCACAACATACTTTCCAAACAACTGGCTGCTTTTCCACATAGTTGACACATCTGAAGCAAGCGTTTTTCGAAAAATATTTTGGCAAAAGATGAAATTTGTCATTGTGAGCAATTTCACCTTTAACTACAATATTTTCAACTCAGGATGTAAAGAATTTCCATTATTTTTATTCTACATGTTTGCAAAGTCTTCGGTTGCAGAATTGTTGTATGTGGGAAAGGGTTAACTCTTTAGACAAGTCTACAGATGATGCCAATTGGTTATTAACCCTTTCCCTCATATAGACGCTTTCTGACGCCTCTGCAGCAGACAGCTTTTTGAAAACATAGTGACAAAAGAAGAAATTGCTCAAAACGAGCAATTTCTCCTTTTGCCACAATGTTCTCCACTTTAAGTCATGGGCTATCCATTCAATTATAGAAATTTTCAATTTTTTGACAAAATATGTTCAAAGTCGTCTGCTGCAGAATTGTCGTATGAGGGCATTTTCTTTGTATTGTTTTAAAGCTTAGAGGTAACAATCTTTTCAATGATATATGGTGTTCTTCATAAGAAGCACTTAGAAAATGTGACAATTGAGGGCTGAAACTGGTTGATTTACATGGAAACAAAGAAGGAATTTATTTGGTGTATTGTAACCTAAATATTTTCCATAGCTTTCAATGTCGTCTGCTGCAGATGTGTTGAAATGGTTATCCTTATCTTAGGGACAGGCCTTTAAACATTTTGTAAAAACAGTTTAGTACACATTTTATAAATCACTTTCAATGTCAGCTTCCTGGAGACACTTGCACTTGGGTTAGAAAGCTTTTATATATGGGAAAGAGGGTAAACCTGACTTAGGTAGACTGCCCATCTAATGTCTGATAAGAAGATGATAGTGAAATGTGAGGGCAATGACATATATATATATATATGTTTATTTATTATTAACTCTTTACCACTTGCAGACGCATTTTGAAATTATTGTGGCATGATGAGCAATTTCTCCATTCCGTCACATTTATCTTTCCAACACAATGCACAAATTTTCCTTGAATTTATAGAGATTTTCAAAATCGTTTCCAAGATATTTTCAGTTGTCTGCTTCAAATTTGTTCAAATTGGGAAAGGAATACTACTTACATTTTCTTTTTTCATAAATATTAAGGACTATACATTACTACAGCCAAAAACTTAAGGGTATATATGCTACATAAAAGTGCACATCATGTGCAGTCTGATCTTGATCTACACTTCAATGATTTGTTGATAATTACTCATATAATCATTTAAGAGCTTTGATAGAGTTCACTTCAGACAAATAATCTGTACACTTAGATCAGATAATATGTAAATAATCAACATGAATAACATACCCCTAGTTTGATTTTGGCAAAAATGTCTTCTATCAACCCTTTCCCTCATACAACAATTCTGCAGCAGACGTCTTACAAAATATGTTCAAAGTCATCTGCTGCAGAATTGTCGTCTGGGGGAAAGGGTTAAAGATTTATCTTGGATTTTGCTACAAAATTCACTTGGTTATCTTTTTAGCTAAAATGTTTTTGAAACAATGTTTGACTGCATGTGAATAAAGGTTAAATAGGCAGAAAATGACAGCCTGATTGTTTCCACTACATTTCAGATATGGCCATATAGTCGCCAGTGATGACAGGCGACCTTTCAGTGTAATGTAACTTTATCCTGTATACAATTGGTTGGATTTTGTTTCTTCATGATCTCTGGTTGACTTGACCAAACAACAAGCATAATTTAGAGAAATTATTTAACCCTTTCGCATGTTCAACATATCTGCAGCAGATATGTATATGCAACACTATGAGAAATATCTATAAATGAAAGCATAGTTACTAAATAGAGTTGAAAACATACTGGCAAATGAAATTATTTAACCCTTTCTGTTTCATATGTGCATATGCAACATATCTGCAGCAGATAAATTTGAAAATATATATACGCAACGCGATGAGAAAATATCTATAAACAAAAACTTATTAAAACTAGAATTGTTTTTGCAAAAAACAGATGTCTCCCCTGAAATATCTGTCAAAATCTCTCAAAACATTCCAACCTATAAATTTGGGACAGATATGGAGCGGACACAAAATAAAGCCTCAAACCTTTGACCTTCAAGCGTGACCTTGACATTGACCCTATATTGTCGAGACGCGGGTTCTGCACGTCGCCTTGATGAGGTAAACATGTGACCCAAGTTTCATGAAAATCCTTCAAGCCGTCTGGGAGATATGGAGCGGACACGAAATAAAGCCTCAAACCTTTGACATTCAAGCGTGACCTTGACCTTGACCCTATATTGTCGAGACGCAGGTTCTGCACGTCGCCTTGATGAGGTGAACATGTGACCCAAGTTTCATGAAAATCCTTCAAGCCGTCTCGGAGATATGGAGCGGACACGAAATAAAGCCTCAAACCTTTGACCTTCAAGTGTGACCTTGACCTTGACCCTATATTGTCGAGACGCGGGTTCTGCACGTCGCCTTGATGAGGTGAACATGTGACCCAAGTTTCATGAAAATCCTTCAAGCCGTCTGGGAGATATGGAGCGGACACGAAATAAAGCCTCAAACCTTTGACCTTGACCTTGACCCTATATTGTCGAGACGCGGGTTCTGCACGTCGCCTTGATGAGGTGAACATGTGAGCCAAGTTTCATGAAAATCCTTCAAGCCGTCTTGGAGATATGGAGCGGACACGATTTCGGACAGACGGACAGACAGAAGGACAGACAGACAGACAGACAGACAGACAGACAGACGCCCAGGACAAAAACAATATATCTCCCCTGTATACAGGGGGAGACATAATTACTAAATAGAGTTGAAAACATAATGGCAAAAGGAGAAATTGATCAAAATGATCAATTTCTTCTATTACTTAAAGACTGTTTTCAAGAGCAGTCCACTGTAGATGTTTTCTAAAGGTGGAGAAATTGATAACGTAACAACTCTGAGACACATATCCTTCTACCTATTCTAAGGTTTGAGTCATGAATGCTGATATAAAACAATGACATCTGAACAAAGCTAATTAAGGAAAAGACATTTGTTACTATTTTGGTTAAGATCCGATCTAGCATATAAATTACATCTATATTTAACAATATGATTGCAATTTACGTCAATGAGGTCTAGGTATAAAACAATAACATAAATAGTTTAACCCTTCCCTATTTCCTTAATACTTATATTTACCTATTTGTCTAACAATCTCAAGTTTTGCAAGGGCCCAATAACCTGGTCACACATACAGCAAAACTGCAGCAGATAACTTTGAAGATATCAAGGCGAAGATTAGGAAAATTATCTACATATGAAAGTATAATTATCGAATAGAATAGACATGAAAATTTCTCCTTGTGTCGCAAAGTTTTCAAAAGACATCTGCTGCAGGGTCATCAGAAAGCGTCAATATGTGGGTAAGGGTTAGGGCATCTGCTTTGGGAGTTTGAGGTCGAAGGTTTGAATCCAAGTGGTGACAGCATGACTTAACCCTTTCCCTCATATAGACGCTTTCTGACGCCTCTGTAGCAGACGGCTTTTTGAAAACATAGTGACAAAAGAAGAAATTGCACAGAACGTGCAATTTCTCCTTCTGCCACAATGTTTTCCACTTTTTGTCATAGGTTATCCATTTAATTATGGAGATTTTCTATGTTTTGACAAAATACGTTCAAAGTCGTCTGCTGCAGAATTGTCGTATGAGGGAAAGGGTTAAGCGGTAGGTTGAAGATTTAACATGTTAAATGTGTCTAATTACTCAGAGAAATGGCTGCATGGTTCTTTCAATAGGGTAATGATAATTATATGATAAACCAACATTTTATTACGAATTTGAACCCAGGACTTTTGGAATGAGAGGATGACGCTTTACCACTGCAATACTGTCTTCCAGCTAGTCTTTGACATGTATAGATCATAGATAAATATTTAGATAAATTTAAAGTTGTCATGAAAGTTATATTATGCTGAAAATAACATTCAATTTAAAACTTAACAAGAGAAAGTTGATGCAAGGCATCAATGTCGCCGGAAAAGACTGCATTAATTTATTTATGTATTCTTGACTTTCCTTAGTCTATTCAAACATTAGGAACGTTGAAATGAAAACATTTACTTATAAATTTTATATTCACCTATACATTAGGGTATCTATAAAAAATTAACGAAATGTGTACACATTTATCTTGGCTTAAATTTAATTTTGCTGTTGTTACTTATTTAAATAATAGTATTCATTCATATAATTTCAATGTTTGTCAATCTTATTCGAATCACAAGGTAAATATCCTGGTATTGCTTTAAAGGGAGGTAATTTGAAGAAAACAAAAGTCTTCAAAAGGAGAAATATATCAGCATTACCGTCTACAGTTTAAATTGTTCTATTGTTTGTGGATTTAAAAATGTTCTTTTTTTCTTATTTCTACATGTACAACGAAATATTGCGGCTTCTCTTTGACGCTTTGCGTCAAACATTCGTCTTGTACTTGTCTAAAATAAAATAATATCACTCGCTTTTTCATATCGAAATGCGCATGCGCGAAAATCGATGTTAAAGGTCACGAACCTACACAACAGAATAGGGTCTATATTTAGCTTAGAAACAGTTCCTACTTTAGATATTCATGGATTAACATTATTAAATGAATTCTACACAAATCAAGACATCTCTTTGAACATGAAAACAACATTTAGTAAGTTAAAATTGCTATTAAAAGGAGAATCCGAAATTGACCTCAATGATGACACATAAGAGTCTGCATTAGGGGGTGTTGGTTCACGTCTTGAAGGGACCACTTTTGTCTTCGTAAATAAGACAAAAAACCTAAATGCGAGTGAAATAAAAAAAAATGCAAACATTAAAAAATCGGAATATTTATTTCATTTTAGATGTGTCATTTATTAGTGTTCGTAAACAACCACAATTGTAATATGTTCAAATCATCTAGATTTGTTTCTTTCTAATAATAAGCCGCCCTCCCATG
The DNA here is from genome assembly GCA_031761405.1 of Serripes groenlandicus. Lineage (NCBI taxonomy): Eukaryota > Metazoa > Mollusca > Bivalvia > Cardiida > Cardiidae > Serripes > Serripes groenlandicus. The sequence goes on along the minus strand of JASEVX010000001.1, from coordinate 30,549,018 downwards.
TGATTTCCGAAAAGCTATTAAAAATAGAAGTCGCGGGCTTCTGCCCGGCGACTAATAAATAAAGCATAAAAAGACTGCATTACAGGGTACACAAAAATACATTCTATAGGTGCACCACATCAAACGGGGTGATGTTTGCAGAACTTGGGGACCTTAACAAATACTCTGTGATTAGAGCCCAATAAATCAGAGTTGTTTACGAGATTAAAAACAATCCCAAACATGCAAGATATGCACTTTATAACTCTTATAATCACAGCCAAAATTATATTTCTTTAACCCTTTTCTTTCCCACTTACAACAAATCTGCAGCAGACGACTTTGAAAACAATTAGTTAAAGATATGGAATCTCTCTATTAATGAAAGAACAATTATTGAATAGAATTGAAAATATTGAGCAATTTCTCCTTTTGCCACATTATTGTTTTCAAAAGGCATCTGCTGCAAAGGCGTCAAAAAGTGTCTGTATGGGGGGGAAAGGTTTAATTCACCCTGATGGGTAATAACCTTTTCCCTCATATAGACGCTTTCTGACGCCTCTGCAGCAGACGGCTTTTTTGAAAACATTAGTGACAAAAGAAGAAACTGCACAAACCGTGCAATTTCTCCTTTTGCCACAATGTTTTCCACTTTTTGTCATAGGCTATCCATTCAACTATGGCGATTTTCTATGTTTTGACAAAATAAGTTCAAGGTCGTCTGCTGCAGAATTGTCGTATGAGGGAAAGGGTTAAAGCAGACGGCGTTTTGAAAACATAGTGACAAAAGAAGAAATTGCACAGAACGTGCAATTTCTCCTTTTGTCACAATGTTTTCCACTTTTAGTCATAGATTATCCATCTGACAAAATATGTTTAAAGTCGTCTGCTGCTGCTGCTCTCTCTCTCTCTCTCCCCCCCCCCCCCCCCCCTATAAAGCCTCATTGACCATTCTCACTGTCCTGGTTCTGGTATCTCCCAGTGAAAAATAGCTGGTATACTGAAATGATACACATTCCCATAGTTGACTTGAGTGTCCCCTCCCCCAGGTTTATTAGCCAGATGTCCTCGGAATACCAGGTTTTGGCACGGTTCATTTAGGTTGTCACACCAGCGTATTCCAGTCTATCCTGGTATAACCGGTGTGGCTGACGGTCCAACCCAGTATAGACCGGTCATTCGCCGGTAGAGCACCAGTCAGGCACCCGTTGGTAATCTGATAGTGTATATTTATCCAGGGATAGCGCAGATTACCACAGACTATCGCAGCAGACACCCGGCCCTGCACCTGCATATACCAGATATGCCAGGATCACGCCGGTTCTGGATATTTCTCCTGGTGTCTCGTGGTTACATTAAACTTTTTAAAACATCCGGGCTGGTCTGCCGTATCTAGCCGGAACAACAGCATTCACTAAGGATCATCCCGATCTATCAAGGGCGTTAAGTTCCAGAGTTTGAATTAGACGGTGCGTGTGACATATTTGAAGTAGACTAAACTTATAAGAGTTTGGTAGGGACCAAGATCCGAGTTCTTGAGGTCTACTGAAATATGAAAACCCTATCAAAATGAAATTATCCAAAGTAGATAAATTCTAAGTTTAGAAATAAAGAAACCTCCGCTGATGAACAATTTTCCCTTTTACAACAATGTTTTAAAGGTCTATTTCTGTCTTATCAATTAAAGATCAGATTTAGTACAGTGGAAAAAGGACGAATAATTATTTAGTTTCGCCTTGAGAAATGCTGTCAAATTTTATTTATATATTCACCATGCAAGAGTCGATTCATTCAATGCATTCAATTTCATATCCCTTGAACAGACATCAAATAGGATGTGCCCTTTAACCCTTTCCCTCATACGATAATTCTGCAGCAGACGACTTTGAATATATTTTGTCAAATAATGGAAAAATCTCTATAATTGAATGGATAACCTATGACTAAAAGTGGAAAACATTGTGACAAAAGGAGAAATTGCACGTTTTGTGCACTTTCTTCTTTTGTCACTATGTTTTCAAAAAGCTGTCTATATATATGAGGGAAAGGGTTAATAGGCTACTACTCATTTAACAACCTTGAAAATTGGTAACAATTATTTAACCCTTTCACATAATATGCAGAAGTATTTTGATGCTTAACCTCTGCAGCAGACGACTTTCAAAACATATTTACAAAAACGTGAAATGTCTCCATTTATGAGAGTTTAATATTTAATAGAGTTGAAAAAATATTGGGGCAAAAGGGGAAGTTGCTAATCATGAGCAATTTCTCCTTTGCCCAAATGTTTTCAAAACTCATCTGCTGCAAATCCGTCAGAATGCATCTGCAAGTGGAAAAGGGTTAAAAAGAGTAGATTCTACTTTTGCTTCATGTTGTGAAAAGGAGAAATTGATAGTTACAATTTCTTTAACAGAGAATTATCCTGTTATAATTTCATTACAGAGATTTTTCCTGTTATAATTACTTTTATAGAGATTTTTCCTATTTTTGCCTTATAGTGTTTTCAAAGTCGTCTGCTGCATATTGGTCTGATGTGGTGGATGGGTTATATGTTATTTCAAATATGAAAGGATTAACCCTTTCCCTCATATAGACGCTTTCTGACGCCTCTGCAGCAGACTGCTTTTTGAAAACATAGTGACAAAAGAAGAAATAGCACAAAACGTGCAATTTCTCCTTTTGCCACAATGTTTTCCACTTTTCGTCATAGGTTATCCATTCAATTATGGAGATTTTCTATGTTTTGACAAAATACGTTCAAAGTCGTCTGCTGCAGATATGTCGTATGAGGGAAAGGATTAACCTGCTTTTAGAATAAGCTCAGTTCATTCCCAATTCAACCCTTTAACCCACACACGACAAATTTGCAGCAGACGACTTTGAAAACATGAAACTTCTTTATATAGGAGAATTGAAATATTAAATAAAGTTGAAATCATTGCGCCAAAAGGAGAAATTGCTCATTATGAGCAATTTATCCTTTTGACGCGATGGTTTCAAAAGTCATCTCCTGCACATTTGACAAATCAGCAGCAGATGACTTTGAAAATATGTGGAAAAAAGATGGAAAATGTCTATTCTAAGACTTTTATAATTATTGAATCCAGTTGAAACTATAATTATCACTGAAGGTGATGAATACCCCCAGCTGGTGCCTGACAATATACATATGTATGAGAAATTCAAGGGGCCATAACTCATTTAAAAATAATTCCAGTGCAATACGCCGTAATATGCACAACTAGGCTTGGTATCAATCATTATTGTGAAGTTATATTGAATTCTGACCAAGGGTTGCTTAGAAATAGTGTTCACAAGAAATGTCCACAGATCCAACGGACCGACCGACAAGCGTGACTACTATATAGCCCCCATATACTTAGTCAGTATCTGGGGGTATAATGATTTTGATAGAAGGAGAAATTGCTGACAAGTCCTCTGCTCCTGATGCGTTGGAATGCGCTTGCAAGTGGGAATTTAGGGCTAAAGAGGAATTTGGCAACAATCAAAGTACAAAGATGAGCAACAGAGAATTATAAAGCAATTAGATTTCAATTAGATTGTAATACGATTGCATTGTATCATGGGGACAAATCTGCAGGGTCATCAAAATGGTACTCTGAACAGGATCATATGCATTTCATAAAATCTTTTACCCTTTCCTACATGCAGGCGTATTTTAAAGGCATATGCAGCAGATTACTATTGAAACCATTATGACATAAGAATATATATTTGTGTAAAAAGTTGTCTGTTAAATAGTTAAATATATGTCAAAGTATGTCTGCATGTGAGAGAGGGATAAATGAAAAGTTTATAGGCCTTCATTCACATTTTCTTCCATTCAAAGAATCTCATTTAAAACCATCCATAATATTATAAAGCCCTGTCTGAGCTATTTCTCTATACAAATTGTCAATTTAATCTTTTCAGTCAAAGAAATAACCTTTCCGACTCTGCAGCAGACAAGTTTTTAAAATTTAACCCTTTCCCTCATATAGACGTTTTCTGATGCCTCTGCGGCAGACGGCTTTTTGAAAACATAGTCACAAAAGAAGAAATTGCACAAAACGTGCAATTTCTCCATTTGCCACTATGTTTTCCACTTTTTGTCATATGTCATCCATTCAATTATGGAGATTTTCTATGTTTTGACAAAATAAGTCGCCTGCTGTAGAATTGTCGTATGAGGGAAAGGTTTAAGAATGCATTTTCCCTTTTTCTTCACCCAAAATAGTCTTTTGGCAGTAGGCCTGGCAAAAGAACATGTACCGCATAATGAAGCAATTTCTTTTCAAACATTATGTTTAAAACTATGTATTAACCCTTTCTGCAGCAGAAAACCTTGAAAACATTGTGGCAAAACTGTATAGAAAACCCCTTAAAATGAAATAGTTATTATCAAATATGGTTGAAAACATTGTGGCAAAAATTGAAATTGCAAAAGATTCAAAGGACATCTGCAGTTGGGAAAATATTAAAAGTTTTAAATTCTATAGATAAATCCTCTCCCACACATAACAAATCTGCAACATACCCAAAAAGAGAAAAATTGGAAACTCCTTTTAAATGAAAGTACACTTATTGGATAGAGTTGAAAAACATGGTGACAAAAGGAGAAATTGCTTGTTTTGAGTAATTTCTTCTTTTGTCGCCATGTTTACATAAAGCTGTCTGCTGCAGAGGCGTCAGAAAGCGTCTATATGAGGGACAGGGTTAAATATTCCAACATGAAGATATATTTGGAGGCCTCTGAAGCAGATGACATTATGAGCAATTTTTCCTTTTGCCGCAATGATTTCATTTCTTTTCAATAATTATCATTTTGATCTATTATAGGTTTTTCCATTTCATTGCCTAGATCTTTATTTATTAACCCTTTCCCTCATACAACAATTCTGCAGCAGACGACTTTGAACATATTTTGTCAAAAAATAGAAAACCTCTATAATTAAATGGATAACCTATGACTAAAAGTGGAAAACATTGTGGCAAAAGGAGCAATTTCTTTTTTTGTCACTATGTTTTCAAAAAGACGTCTGCTGTAGTGGCATTAGAAAGCGTCTATATGAGGGAAAGGGTTAAGTCATATAAAAGTATAAAAGGACCGCCTCAGTGGTGTAGTAGTTAGAGCATACGCCTCAACAGCAGGAGACCCAGATTTGATCCCCGGTATAATCATCTCAAACACTACAACAAGAGCGCCGAGGAGCGAAGGCTTGTCTGTTTTAACTTAGTCGAAAAAGAAGCATTACTGAATAAATATTAAAACCATTAATTATTTGACTCGGTAGAGACATGCTTATTGTTCCTAGGAACATGTGTATCAAGTTTCATATGAAAATGTTGAACGGTTTTTGAGTTACGAGGTAAGGTTAAAGTTTTGTGACGACGATGACGCCAAGGGTATCACAATAGCCTGACTTAAAGCTAAAAATGGTAGAAATAGCTTCTCTCCTTCGCATTCAGTGTTACAGGAACAGCATTGTGACTGAATCCCTGGTTTCAGAATAAGCTTTGAATGAATGAATGAATGAATGTATATTGTTTTATGGCACATCGACAGCCAAGGTCATTTAGCGCGCAATTAAATTTAATTATTCATGATCCCTGGGTAAACAAACCAGTACAAGGCTAGAAAATGTGCCTTGCCCAAGGGCACTCCACCATGACCGTAGGAATAAGCTTTGAAGCAGCAGTGGTAATTTACTCCGGAAGCGCCATGATATTACTGTAATACTGTTGAAAGCTGTTGCAAAACATCAAACAAAATAATGCCTAAAATGCCGATTTTTGTAATTGGAAAGGGTTTAACTGGCAGCTTATAATGAGTTATTTCTTCTTTTGCCACAATGTTTTCAACTCGATTATCAAAAGTTTAGCCAAGATGTTCTCATATGTATCTCCTACAGATTTATGTTTGTTGGAAATAAACTGCACATGTTGCCTGATTAAGCAATTTCTCGATTTGCTACTAAGGTTTTAAAAATTCGTCTGCTGCACATGCGTCAAAGTTCATCTGCAAGTGGAAAAGGGTTATTGATGAGTATACCTTATCAGAGCGCCATTTTCAAACAATCCAAAGAGAAAATACTGATGCAACAACACGCACAACAAAAAATGAAAACGATAGGAATTTAATAAATTCAGTCACGATCACAATAATCACTCTGACTCCAAAGATATTTTTTCCCAGTGTCTTATTTATGCTGAGTAACCGTGGTGACAGACCTACTATTTCATGAGGATTACCATTTAAAAAGGGGTCGGTCCCACAGAACCTAAATAAAGAGGAATGAATATCTTTTATCACTCCTTTAACCCCTATCTGATGGGTACTCGTGGCAAATTGAGACATTGTGCGGCGTTTTCAGAAGTTGTCTGCGGCAGATGTGTCTGCATGTGTCTGCATGTGGGAAAGTGGGGTAAATACATCTTACACTATTAACCGTTTCCCTCATACGACAATTCTGCAGCAGACGACTTACAACATATTTTGTCAAAAAAAAAAGAAAATCTCTATAATTGAATGATTATAACCTATGATAACTAGAATGGAGTGATCCGCGGAGCACGACTGTGTCACCTGCATCTGCTTATTGAAAGTTCGACGAAAAAGTGTGACGGACGGACAGACAGACAGACGCCGGACAAAAAAAGTAATCCCTAAGTGCCTACCATGCTACGCAGGGTGACACAAAAAGTGAAAAACATTGTGGCAAAAGGAGAAATTTCTCGCAATTTCTTCTTTTGTCACTATGTTTTCAAAAAGCCGTCTGCTGCAGAGGCGTCAGAAAGCGTCTATGTAAGGGAAAGGGTTAATATTTTGATAATGCTTGCTTTTTTCAAGGCGCAGTTTTATCTCTCATCTCCGGACTTAGATAAATTGGACAGACTAGTTGGACAAAAATCTCCCCCTTTAAATCACCGAAATGCCAAAAATGGCCTAATGTCACAACTGACACTGTAACATGAACTAATAGACCAGTGTTGATGTAAAACTGCAGTATATCTACATAAAAGCTATCGTTATGTTAAGTCATTGTTGCACTTACAAATAGACTTCGGCTGTGTCTTGCAATTTGGAGTATTATTTCATCTCCGGTTTGGCTTCAACTAATGTTACAATATTGCATACATCTAGTGTGGCTACACTTCTAGTTTCTGTCAGAAGTACATTAACCCTTTCCCACATAACCAAAAATATGCTGCAGAACGAGTTTGAAAGATAATCTAGGTCAAATGATAGAATATCTCTTTAACCCTTTCCGTGACATACAACAAATCTGCAGCAGACGACTTTGAAAACCTGGCGACAAATGAATAAATTGCTCAAAACAAGCAATTTCTCCTTTTTCCACAATGTTTTCAACTCTTCAGTAATTATACCTACATTTATAGAGCTTTTCCATGACCATCAAATCTTCGACGTCGGGATTTTTTTTCTGCTTTTTCTGCATTTTTTAGGTACACTACTAACGGCCGTGTTCATTTGTTGGTAAAATATGTAAATTCATCATTTAAACACTGTCATTCATAACACCAGGGAAGTAGATATATACGTCTCTGATAACACCAAACAAGTCCATATAAAACATTTAATTAGCATAGAAATAAGCTCCCCCGACTTATTAAACACAGCAATAGCCCATTAAATCAATTATCGGATGATTGGAGATGACCACACATACCAATTAACGGATAAGTGTCAACATGTCCTGTGTACTGCGTGGAGTGTATCCAGACCAGCGTCCCGTACAGGCCAACAGCCTACTTAGATTGGTAAAATAATGGGTCTATATTTTATTGCTTCAGTTTGTTATGATTTCTGGCACAAACGTGCGTCCCTCCGGGACGATATCACATGTATGGGGAAAAGAGTTTAATATTATAAACTACAGAAACAACGGTAACAATGTTACCTACCTTAGTGATTAACACTTTAAATTTGCACAGCATTTCTTCATATGATCTCACTGAAGACCTTTCAGTTGATCATCGTTAATCAAATCTATAATCCACAGGCAATACTCATGCTTTGAACTTGGGCACATCCACACTATTTTCTAATCCAGCAAGAGTTTTTACCTCTACAGAATATCATAAGATTCCAAGAATGACAGTTTATAAAAGTGCAATCGGTTTTCTAACCCTTTCTATTTTGGAACTGACTTCTAGTGCGTGCAGACAACACAACACGATTAAACATTTTGAGAAATTGGAAAAATACATTATGAGCAATTTCTCCTTTTCCTGCAATGTTTTCATTTCTTTCCATATGAAAATAAAATAATTGTATATGTGGTTATTGTTTAAACTTCAAATATTCAAATTTTGAAGATTTTAACATTGACATTATTGGGTTAAAGATTAAACTTAAATATTGGCATTTAAAGAGCATCGTATTCACTTGTTCTGCTTTAACCCTTTTCCACCTGCAGACGCATTTTCACGCAATAGCAGCTGACTTTTGAAAACATTGTGGCCAAAGATGAAATTGCTCATGATGAACAATTTCCCCTTTTGCCATAATGTTTTCAATGTCGTCTGCAGCAGATTTAGTGTATGTGGGAAAGGGTTGAATGGACTGCTGAAGACATTAGAATGAATAGAATGTCTAGACGTTCACGTTATTTCCTCTCTCTCAGTCAATGGCTACTATATATATCACCCTTTCCCACTGATGTATTTTGATTGATTGATTGGGGTTTAACGCCGTTTTTAACAATTTCTCAGTCATATCACGGCGGCCAGTTCACCTACTCATATGTTTCCTGGTTTTCGCACACCAGTACTCCACACAACAATCTACCCAAGCAACTGGCTGCTTTTCCACATAGACTTAGCCCATTGGTGGAAGACGAATGACGCATGTCGCAATGACTTTTGTCAATCGTCGGAAAGAAAGTTGGCCGAGCCGGGATTCGAACTCACAACCGATGTATTTTGAAGCAGACTAACAATATGAGCAATCTCTCCTTTTGCCACAATGTTTTCAACTGTAGTCAGTAATAAATTTTCGACATTTTCAATATTTGCCAAGATGATTTCAAAGTCGTCTGCAGCAGATTTCTTGTATGTGGGAAAGCTTAATAGTTCTTCTGATGGCTGCAGTCACTGAAGACTCTAGAAATAGCCTGATAAGGTAATAACCCTTTCCCACATACAGATGCCTCTGCAGCAGAAGACTTTTGAAAACATTGTGGCAATAGGGAAAAGTTGCTCATAATGAGCAATTTCTCCCTTTGCCGCAATGTTTTCAACTCTATTTAATAATTATATTTTCATTTATGAAGAATTTCCATAATTCTGCCACAGTCTGTTTTAAAAGTTGTCTGCTGCAGATTTGATGTATGAGGGAATAAGGCTTGAGTTACCCAACCATGAATTGTGAATTCTGACAATTCGAAGTAAACTCTTGAATCAGAGATGAAAATATTGTGGGAAAAGGAGCATTCCTCATTTTCTGACAATATCTTTTATTCTGTCATTGGAAGAAATGTGCACACATAATTTCAAATATAATATTATTTACTCTACCTTAATGCATTCCAAAGTTGACAAAATAATCTATGCATGTCAACCTTAAACTGAATGATATCCACTAAATACCACTAAAATTGATCCGTCTAGCTTTTCAACACCAAAGTTTTGGGTGTTTTTCTTTTGTTGACACATCAATGAATACAAAATAACCCTCCTTTCTGTTGACCCTTTCCCCAGGCACAGCTGATCATAATAGTGGCAACTATCTTATCTTAAGAGACAGTTGAAAACAGTGTGAAAATGGTAAAGCACATGTATTATATCCATGTAAATTTGCTGCAGAATTGTTGTATGAGGGAAAGGGTTAAATATGGCTATTTATAATTCCAGAGGATTATTGGATTTTCATAAATAGTCAAATATGGCACAATGTGATCCATTAATGAGTCCATTTTACATACAAGCTGATCTTCACCCTCAGTGATCACAAAGATGATATAGAACCCTTTCCCACATAAAACAAATTTGCAGCAGATGATTTTGAAACTAGAAATATCACTGAAGGTGATGAATACCCCCAGCTGGTGCCTGACAATATAGTCATATGTATGAGTAATTCAAGGGGCCATAACTCATTTAAAAACAATTCCAGTGCAACACGCTGACAATATGCACAAGTAGGCTTGGTATCAATCATTCTTGTGAAGTTATATTGAATTCTGACCAAGGGTTGCTGAAAAATAGTGTTCACAAGAAATGTCCACAGACCAACGGACCGACAAACCGACAGACCGACCGACAAGCGTGACTCCTATATAGCCCCCATATACTATATACTATGTATCTTGGGGTATAATAATTAAGTACAAAATATAGAAAATCTCGATAAATGATAGTATAATTATTGCAAAGAGTTTAAATCATTATGGCAAATGGAGGAATTGCTCATTAGCAGCAATTTCTCCTTTTACCACGGCGATTTTTAGAATTTGTCTGCTGCAGAGACATCAGAAAGCGTCTGATTGTGGAAAAGGGATGACAAAGGGATGAGATCCTATAAATACCCATTAATATATACATATTTCTTTTAAAATGCTTTTAGATTTCTACTCCAAAAAGTTAATTATTTTGGTGATCAAATCTATCCTGTTTTACATAAAAAAATCAATACAGAAAATTACAAGGAGCAAAATTGAATTACTTCATTTAACCCTTTCCCAACTAAAGATGCATATTGACGCATCTGCAGCTGACGACTTTTGAAAACATTGTGACAAAAGGAGAAAGTGCTCCAAACGAGCAATTTCTCCTTTTGCCACAATGTTTTCAACTTTTTTCAGTAATTATATGTATACCTACAAATTAATAGAGTTTTTCCATATTTTTGAGTACACATTTTTAAAGTCGTCTGCTGCAGATTTGTCGTATGTGGGAAAGGGTTAATTAGATGTAACATTTCATGAACGTTTTTTTGTAAGTAATACATAATATAAGTAAAAGTAAGGCTGATACATTTTACAGGTGACTTAACCCTTTCCCGGATATATACGCTTTCTGACGACTCTGCAGCAGACGGCTTTTTGAAAACATAGTGACAAAAGAAGAAATTGCTCAAAACGAGCAATTTCTCCTTTTGCCACAATGTTTTCCACTTTTAGTCATCATAGGTTATCCATTCAATTATAGAGACTTTTTATTTTTTGACAAAATATGTTCAAAGTTGTCTGCTGCAGAATTGTCATATGAGGGAAAGGGTTAAGCAATTCTGCAGCAGATGACTTAATTATGAAAAGATTATGGTGAAAGAAGAAATTGTTGATAATGGGCAATATTTCTTTTTTCCAAAAATGGTTTCAAATCTGAATTGAGCTTATACATTCTAATGGTCCATGAGTTACACTATTACCTCTGTCTGTGTGGTGTAGTGTCATAGTGTCCACTTCGGTGCATGAGGTCTTGGGTTTGATTGACCTTGAAAATCGACAAACCAAGGTCAAGGTCAAAGTAACCATAGAAATCAATAGAACTTGTTACCGGTTACCTTCAGGCAAAGTTTCAAGTTTGTAACCCTTTCCAGTGCTGAGATTTTGCCTCAACCTGAAACTTTAACCAAAATGTTGACAGACAGACAGACATTGCCAATCTATAGACCGGAATTGCTAGAGAAATCCTGCCAAAAATGGTAGCTGTCCATTATTGGCACTCCCTCTAGCATTACGACTGACATGCTGGTGTCAGGATAAAAGGAACAGAACTACTAGTAACTGAACCAGGAAATTCCGTGACGTTACTGAAGAATTTTTTAAAATGGCGCAAGACGCCATACAAACAAACACGTTTACTTACCTTCCACTTTTTAAGGATTTATTGTGAGGTGGGGGCTCGCCCGGCTCTGGATAAGTAAGGTGGCAAAACTCAGACAGTAAAAGGTCAAGGTCATTTGTGATGTTGTTCAGCATCTGAAAATAGATAGAAACTTAAAATTAGATACCAACAATGACATATTAACTATAAAATCATTTGACCCTTACCCACAAACTGACAGCAGACAACTTTTTAAAACATTGTGGCAAAAGTTGAAATTGCTCATAATAAGCAATTATCACATAATGCATGTGCTGCAGGTTTGCTGTATATGGGAAAGGGTTACTCACTGAGCTTGTATTTAAAATGCTTGAAGAATAATTCTATTTGGTAACGCATCCCTACAAGTTTCAAGCTGTGTGTTTAATGCCATGTTTGAATACTATTTTAACCCTTTCCCACATACAGATGCTTTTTGAAGTCTTTGCAGCAGATGACTTTTAAAAAGATTTTGGCAAAAGGTGAAATTGCTCATCATGAGCAATTTCTCAATTTGCCACAATATTTTCAACTCTAATTTATTATTGAACTCTTATTTATCGAGAAAAGACATCTGCTGTAGGTTTGTTGTATGTGGGAAAGGGTTAAGAACAAAGTACTAAAATGAAGAAACTCCAATATATATTTTTGTTGGTGTTTTACATCACTCTCAACATTTTTTCTGACATATCCCGGGTAAATTTTCTGGATAAGTCACTAAGTTACCAGAACTACCGGTTCATTTATCCTGAAACCAGTGAGTCAGGCATAATTAATGCAAACTCGACAATCCTGCGCACCGAGGAGGGCATCCATCACTACCATTTTTATAGTCTTTGGTACGAAGCTGCCGGGCATTTATCCTGTGACCTCCCGCACTCAGGGAGAACGCTCTACCACGTAACACCACAGAGGCGGTGAAAAGCTAAATATTGAAATCATCATGATGCAATACTTCTCGTTACATGTTATCATTATTCTTTGTCCCCAAAGACATAAAATATTAATTAAGATGATATTTGAGATGAAATTGAATAAACTAAGAAGGATAGACACCTGCGTCTTATGAAATTAGTAATAACTGATGAAATAAAAACTCTCACAAGGAAAAAGTACTCATTGATCAATGGGAGTGAATATTAACAATAAAAGTATCTGTCTACATCACCCAGTATCTTGTAGACATTAATTAATCATTTCCAACATGCAGAAACAGTTTGACGCATCTGCAGCAGACATCTTTTGAAAACATTCTATTAACCCTTTACCTCATACGACAATTCTGCAGCAGACGACTTTGAACATACTTTGTCAAATAATGGAAAATCTCTATAATTGAATGGATAACCTATGACTAAAAGTGGAAAACATTGCGACAAAAGGAGAAATTGCATGTTTTGTGCAATTTCTTCTTTTGTTCCTATGTTTTCAAAAAGCCGTCTGCTGCAGAGGCGTCAGAAAGCGTCTATATGAGGGAAAGGGTTAAGCTAATGGAGAAATTGCTCATAATCAATTTTTTCTCCTTTGGTCACAATGTTTTTTTTAACTCATTTCAATGAATATATACTTTCAATTATTAACCCTTTCCCTCATAAGACAATTCTGCAGCAGACGACTTTGAACATATTTTGTCAAAAAAACGAACTCTCTATAATTGAATGGATAACCTATGACTAAAAGTGGAAAACATTGTGTCAAAAGGAGAAATTGCTTGTTTTGAGCAATTTCTTCCTTTGTCACTATGTTTTCAAAAAGCTGTCTGCTGGATAGGTGTCAGAAAGCGTCTATATGAGGGAAAGGGTTAAGACTTTCTCTGTTCTTTTGCATAGTCTCTCCTTTGCCAAAATGCTTTCAAGAGTCATCTGCTGCACTGATGTGTCAAAATGCGCCTGTAAATCGGAAAGGGTTACAGTGTCATACCAAGTTAAGGGTCTTTAAGATGCAAAGTAACAGCATGCTTCAATATAACAACTTGACCCTTTCCCACTTGTAGACCCATTCGGACATTACTGCAGCAGACGACTTTTAAAAATATGGTGGCAAAAAGTGAAATTGCAATTTCTCCATTTGCCACAATGTTTTCAACTCTATGTAATGATAAAACCTCCCATTTAAGGTAACTTTATAAAAAGAAATGTAAGGATGTTTTCAGAGTCATCTGCTGCAGATTTGTTGCATGTGGGAAAGGGTTAATGCGAAGTGCTTTACAACATGTGGCACCTTAATGAGTCAAAGAACCAAACACTGAGCATTTTAACTCTTTTCCATTTACATACTTCTTCTCTCAAAGTTCATTTCGCATACGTTAACCCTTTCCCATTTACAACAGAAATCTGCAGCAGATGACTTTGAAAACATCTGGGCAAAATTATAACAATTAAATCTATGAATTGAAGTATTATTATTGAAAAGGATTGAAAATATTATGGCAAGAGGGGGAAATTGTCATCAAGAGCAATTTCTCTTTTCATCCTTTTTTCCCCAAAAGTGTCTGTTGCAGATGATGGGAGAGGGTTAATAAATAAGTAAAACAAGGAAGAGAGCAGATCAAGCTGTCTACAGGATGATTTATCACACACAATTTTGGCATCGTAAGTAGAAACTAATGAAGCAGGCTTGGTCCTTTCCTCCATAAAATTTAATTTGCCAAATGCAACTCAAGATATTGAAAACAACATCATGCAAAAATTGAAATTGCTTATAATCAACATCTTCACATTTAGTCCCCACCAGTTTAACCACAATATTGGCCGTTCCACAAGAAAAAAAACATTATGGACTCTGCGAAGTCCGCACAGGCTAATCTGGGCTGAGACGAATGTCTCAGGGGGATAGATGTATAGAGTAATGTTTCCTGAAACAGAAAAGTGTCTGTCCGGGTTAGCCTGCGTGGCATGCTTAGGCTGATCCGGGTCGATACTTTACACAGAATCCACAATGTTGGTTTTCTCCTGTGACGGCTCACTTGAAGGTCAGGGTCACATTCCAGGTAAAATATCTTGCTTCAACTGGATTATGAAATAACTAGAAAAGTATAACAGTTTCAAAATTTAGTTTGTTCTTACAAAAAATGGAATTTAGAAACTGTGCTTATCATCATTTTTTTCCATTTGCTATAATAGAAGGTCAAGGTCACACTAAATCCAAGAAACTTGGTTTGTACACAAAGGAAATAAGGACTGTGCTTGCCCTCAAATTTTCAGTTTACTGCAAGGTCAAGGTCAATTTTTAGGTAAAAAATTGAAACTAAATTTTGAAATATTATTCCTGTTACATTTGACTGGTAAGGAATTTCTTAATTGCAGACAATATTTCTGTACCTTGTTCCGACTTGATATCAACAACATTTCAAAGTATTTATTTCATTGTCCAAACTTTTCAGTTCTTTCACTGGCGGGGGGGTCAACTGATCTTGATCTTTTCCCCGATCGGAACCATATGTTGTGGTTACTCCAAAGAAATGTCTCAATTTTTTATTATTCCTTTCACCATGTAGATTTTCAACCTTTCCAGCTTACAACAAATCTGTAGCAGACAACTTCAAAAACATGTGTGCAAAAAAAATCTCCGAAAATGACAGTATAATTATCTTATAAAGTTGAAAACAGTGTAGCAAATAGAGGAAATGCTCATCATGAGCAATTTCTCCTTAAGCCTAAATGTTTTCAAAAGACGTTGCTGCAGCTGCGTCAACTTGAAATTGCAAAGTCCCTTTCCCAATTTTGACCTGCACTTACAAGTGATAGGTCAGACACGTTCCTGCAGTTTTTCCAACAGCAGGAACTAAATACTTGTAATCTGAAACCATTAACACAAGTGTTGATCATTAACATTTGTCTTGATACGGATAGAACTTTTGATGCCTCTGCAGCAGACAACATTTGAAAACAATGAGAATACCCACAATGCTTTCATCTCCGTATCAACAATTATACTTCCAATCTTAAAGACATTTGCATTTTCAGGATTTTTTTCAAAGCAGATTGACTTTAAAGTCATATGAAGGAAAGTGTTACTCTGTTTGAGTCATGTGTCAACATGTGCCTGTATGAGCCACTGTACTTCTTGTGTCACTCTCAGAACAAGGGAGCAATACTTCTCCTCTACCAACAATGCTTTCATCTCTTTATCATATTCAATTGATTATTTGGTGTATTATGTTGCTTACAATAATTTTTCAGTTATATCACTGCATTTCCTTGGTAATGTACCAGTACTACTGGTCCATTTATCCTGACACCAGCAAGCCAGTCGTCATGCTAACTCCACAACCCTGAGCGCAAAGGAGGGCAGCCATGATACTTCTATGACCTGACCGGGGATCGAACCCACAACCTCCCTTACCTGAGGCGGACGCTCTACCACTACACCACCGAGGCCGTTATTAAATCAAACTACTATAATAACTGATATATGATTCCAGATATTAAAACATTTTGTTCTCCTATTGCTTTTAAAACAAAGAAGGTCTCAACATATCAAATCTTATCACGAAAATAATTTTAAAACTATACGAGATGAAAACTAACTGATATTGAATATATACCTAAAGCATACTTGAAGATGAAGTTTATTTAATTTTTCAATTTAAACCTATATACTTTACATTGATTGCGAACCAAGCTTTAAAGCTTATATTAATCACGCTCTATGTCTGCTTCCTGGAGACATAACAAGTACTTGTGCTGTTTGCGTGGCAAAATCCGCTCATCATAGGATTCGAACCTGGGACCTTTGGTACGAGAGGCTGACACTACACGCACCACTGTCTTCCACTTAAAGTTAATTCCATGTTCAAACAGGAATCCGCTGTGGTCGAGTGGTTAGCGTCGGGGATTTCGAAACCGGGTGTCCCGGGTTCGATCCCCAGTCGCGGCAATACGGTCATGGTGGAGTGCCCTTGGGCAAGGCACATTTTCTAGCCTAGTACTGGTTTGTTTACCCAGGGATCATGAATAATTAAATTTAATTGCGCGCTAAATGACCTTAGCTGTCGATGCGCCATAAAACAATATACATTCATTCATTCATTCCATGTTCAAACATCCCTACTTGACCATCAACCCCTATGTTGAGGGTACTCATAAAAAGTATCATTGAGACAATCTTTTTAAGAAAGATTGCAGAACAAAGAACACTTTACCCCCTTTCCCACATTCATACCTACATCCATAGAACGTTTTCTGTGTGTTTGCCTAGATACTATTAAAGTCGTCTGCTGCAGATTTGTTGTAACTGGGAAAGGGTTAAATAATCATACATTCATTTATAGAAAGTCGTCTGCTGCAGCTTGGTTGTATGTGGGCAAGGGTTATTCGTCCTTACATTGGTTTCATGTGTAAAAGGCATAATAAGTCACCAAGGACTTCCAGAAGACAACAAGTCTATCTAGGTATATCCCTGTACCTTTTCAACAATTGTGGTTAATTTTCATTCATTGTTTTTATTTCTATAGAAGGCGTCTGCTAGCCTAAAAACAGCTTTCTATCAGTCTGATCTTGCTTAATTTTACCCTTTCCCACATACACACACACTTTGACACATCTGCAGCAGAAAGCTTTCGCCACAATGTTTCAAACTATATACTTAACACCTTTTCAACATACACCAAATCTACTTTGAAGATATTACGGCAAATATACGAAAAATCTCTTTAAATGAAACAAGAGGGCCATCATGGCCCTGGAGCGCTCACCTGTTTTTTTTTTTTTCACTTTAGCTATATAAGCCCCGCCCCCTGGCGGCCATAGTTTCCGACCAATCAACTTAGCTTGAAGGAATCTGACAGAGGGTCACCCTAGGAACATTTCTACAAAATTATTTGAAAATCGGCCCGACACTTTTGGAGAAGATTTTTGAAGTTTTCACTATAGCCATATACACTGGCGGCCATGTTTTTCGACCAATCAACATGGCTTGAAGGAATCTGATAGAGGGTCATCCAAGGAACATTTCTACAAAATTAATTGAAAATCGGCCTGACACTTTCAGAGGAAAAGATTTTTTAAGTTTTCTCTATAGCCATATAAGGCAAAATAGCCCCGCCTGCCCTGGCTGCCATGTTTTTCGACCAATCAACATGGCTTGAAGGAATCTGATAGAGGGTCATCCAAGGAACATTTCTACAACATTATTTGAAAATCTGCCAACCAGTTTGGGAGAAGAAGAATTTTGAAGTATTTTTCATTTCGTTGCCATGGAAACCAGAATTCTGCATGGATCTCCAAAATTTGAAGGAAATCTGGTGAGGTCTGTGAAATTTTATCCCAATTGACCCATTGGTTCCCGAGGAGAAGAAGTTGACGCATGACGGACAAAAGGCGATCACAATAACTATTGAAATGAGTTGAAAAATTATTGTTATTTATTTCTCCTTTGGCAAAAATGTCTTTAAAGATGTCTTTTGCATATGCATCCAAATGTGTCTGAAAGTGGGAAGATTAATACTTTTATTACAAACATGTTCCACATTTTTGCCAAGATGTAGTCAAAGTTGTCTGTATTCTGTATTCTATTAAACAAGTGTTCTTAATTGAATAGTTGATTTATATATTGATTGATTGATTGATTGACATTTAGAAATTCTAACACCTTTTTTCAAAATACTGATGAAACATGCGACTGTTGGAAGGTAATTTCCATGACATCAGATTCTGTTTAAGTGAAATAGTTAAGTCATTTATCGGATGCATTTTTCGAAATGCCTGAAACCATCATACAAAAAATAAAATATCTCAGAAAGATTAAGCATACAAAGTCATATAAGTCATATATGAAAATAATATGACAGAAAGTTTTTTTTTCCTTTTTTTCATAAATATTGTCCATAAATTTTCAAAAAATGAACTGTATGTGGGAAAGTCCTAAGTATATTAAGAAATATCACGAAAACATCCCACAGTGATATAAATAGAACAGACAAAAGATGAACTGAATGAAGAATGACAAATTCATGAAGAGATCGAGATCGAGCACCGATAAGGGGAATATTATACCCTTACTCACATGCATTTTAACGCCTCTGCAGTAAACAACTTTTGAAAACATTAGGGAAAAAGGAGAAATTGCTCATTTATTATGAGCAATTTACCCTTTTGCCAAAATGTTTAAACTATATTCAATAACTATGTATATATATATATATATATATATACTTCCAATTATAGAGATTTACCATATTTTAGATGCTCTCTTCTGCAGATTTGCTGTATGTGGGAAAGGCTTGATTTACGTCATAATACATTGTGGTTACCTTGCTGACTAAATAACAATAAGTAACAAAGAAAATCATAAGAAAATCATAATCTATCATCTGTTGTTCAAGGATGTTTTAAAAGCATTTGACTCTTAACCCTTTCCCTCTTAGGGCAATTCTGCAGCATACGACTTTAAACGTATTTTGTCAAAAAATAGAAAATCCTATGACAAAAAGTGGAAAACATTGTGGCAAAAGGAGAAATTGCACATTGCATCACTATGTTTTCAAAAAGTCGTCTGCTGCAGAGGCGTCAGACAGCGTCTATATGAGGGAAAGGGTTAGCCCTTTCCCACATGCATATCAATTTTAATGCATCTGCATCAGAGGAGAAAATGTTGATGCAAAGACGCCAGACGAAAGGCCATCACAATTAAGAACTCACCTTCATGCTTAGGTGAGCAAATAACCCTTTCCCACCTATAGACGTATTTTGACGCAATAGCAGCAGACGACTTGTGAAAACATTGTGGCTAAAGGTGAAATTGCTCATAGTGGCCACAATGTTTTCAACTTTATATTACAATTGAGCTATCTTTTATGGATTTTTTTCAGGTTTTTGTCACTATGTTTTCAAAGTCGTCTGCTGCAGATTTGCTGTATGTGGGAAAGGGTTTAAATAGTTGTAAAAGCAGAAAGGCACATCATGACCAATTTCTTCAATTGCCACAATGTTTTCTTCTCCATTCTAAAATTAAACATTTATTTATAAAGATTTTCCATACTTTTGACTAGGTGTTTTCAAAGTCTTTTTCTTTTCTTTTTTTTTTAACTTACAGAGTGATTCCATATTGTGCATGGATGTTTTCAAAGTTGTCTGCTGCAGATTTGTATATGGGAAAGGATTAACACATATTTTACAGATTCTGTAACAATGAAATCGTGCATGATCTGGTTCTTAATTGGTCACTCACAATTTTCCTGTCAACATAACACTTTCCGACATACAATAAATCTGCAGCAGTGGCCTTGAAAACACTTTCACAACAATATGGAAAATCTGTGTTAATGAAAGCATAATAATCAAATAGAGTTGAGAACATTGTAGAAAAAGGAGAAATTTTTCATTATTATAGGCATCTGCTGCAGAGGCATCCAAATGCGTGTGCATGACAGACATGGTTAAAATAGTTCTTCAGCTGCTGATATGAATGAAAAATGTCTATGCTGCAGTTTCGAATAAAATTACCACTTTCCCTCAAACACCTGTACCCATTGTATGGATCAGTAAATTTCAGTCATTATAGAATTAATCATGCACAAGTGCACTTAAAAAACAATCTTCCGTCTCTTTCTTATGACGGTTATTATTATATTTTGTTTTCAAAAGTCATCTGAAGAATTAATCACGCACAAGTGCACTTAAAAACAATCTTCCATCTCTTTCTTATGACGGTTATTTTTATATTTTGTTTTCTAAAGTCATCTGCTTCAGATGTGTCAGAATGTGTCTAAAAGTGGGAAAGGGTAAAGAGATTTGATTTGATTAAAGTTAAATGCAGTTTCCAAACTATTTTCAAACCCTTTCCCTCATATAGATCAATTCTGAAGCCTCTGCAACAGACGGCTTTTTGAAAACAGTGACAAAGGTAGAAACTGCTCAAAATGAGCAATTTCTCCTTTTGCCACAATGTTTTCCACTTTTAGTCATAGGTTATCTATTCAATTATAGAGATTTTCTATTTTTTGACAAAATATGTTCAAAGTCATCTGCTGCAGAATTGTCGTATGAGGAAAAGGGTTAATTACGGTTTCCAAACTATTTTCAGTTAAATGACAGCAGCCAAAAAAACATTTTGTTTCCTGGCATTCTAAATGCACCAGAAATCAACACAAGATGACTCCCCCATGCAATATAGACTATTGTTAGCAGAATGGTGGAAGACATAATTGGCTACCTTTTCCCAAAGACTTCATTGTCAGCAGAATTGTGGAAGACAATTGGCCACCTACCCATATAGACTAATGTTAGCAGAATTATGGATGGCAAATGGCTACCTTAGACCACATAGATTATTGTTAGCAGAATTGTGGAAGACAAATGAGGCTGTGGTCACTTGTCAGGCAAATGGCCATCTACCCACATAAAGACTATTTGGATGATGGTCAGTTTCAATCATTGGAAGGAATCAATGGCCAATGAAGCCAGGGTTCAAACTCAACCTATTTGGATGATGATCACTGTCAATCGTTGGAAAGAATCAATGGCCAATGAAGCCAGGGTTCAAACTCAACCTATTTGGATGATGGTCAGTGTCAATCGTTGGAAGGAATCAATGGCCAATGAAGTCAGGGTTCAAACTCAACCTATTTGGATGATGGTCAGTGTCAATAGTTGGAAAGAATCAATGGCCAATGAAGCCAGGGTTCAAACTCAACCTATTTGGATGATGGTCAGTGTCAATCATTGGAAAGAATCAATGGCCAATGAAGCCAGGGTTCAAACTCAACCTATTTGGACGATGGTCAGTGTCAATCGTTGGAAAGAATCAATGGCCAATGAAGCCTGGGTTCAAACTCAACCTATTTGGATGATGGTCAGTGTCAATCGTTGGAAAGAATCAATGGCCAATGAAGCCTGGGTTCAAACTCAACCTATTTGGATGATGGTCAGTGTCAATCGTTGGAAAGAATCAATGGCCAATGAAGCCAGGGTTCAAACTCAACCTATTTGGACGATGGTCAGTGTCAATCGTTGGAAAGAATCAATGGCCAATGAAGCCTGGGTTCAAACTCAACCTATTTGGATGATCAGGTCAGTGTCAATCGTTGGAAAGAATCAATAGCCAATGAAGCCTGGGTTCAAACTCAACCTATTTGGATGATCAGGTCAGTGTCAATCGTTGGAAAGAATCAATGGCCAATCAAGCCAGGGTTCAAACTCAATCCGGGCTGGATTGATAGCATTCATTTTGTTGTTACCGTCTGAGCTAACTTTGCAAAACCAAGAAGGAGGTGAATCAGATAAGTATTAAACCTTTCCCTCATACAACAATTCTGCAGCAGACGACTTTGAACATATTTTGTCAAAAGATAGAAAATCTCTATAATGGATCGATAACCTATGACTAAAAGTGGAAAACATAGTGGCAAAATGAGAAATTGCTATTTCTTCTCTTGTCACTATGTTTTCAAAAAGCCGTCTGCTGCAGAGGCGTCAGAAAGTGTCTATATGAGGGAAAGGGTTAATTAAACCTTTCCCACAAACAGACGCTTTATGACAACTCCGCAGCCGACAATTTTTAAAGGCATTGTTGCACATGGAGAAATTGCTCATTCTCAATTTGCAGCAATGTTTTCAGCTTTATTTAATAATAGATTTTTCACTTATATAGAATTTCCATGTTATTGCCTAGATCTTTTCAAAGTCGTCTGCTGCAGATTTGTTGAATGTGGGAAATGGTTAACCCTTTCCCAGATACAACATCTCTGCAGCAGACGACTTTGAAAACTTACCCGAAAAAAAATTGAAACTCCCTTTAAATGAAAGTACAGTAATTGAATAGAGTTGAAAACAGAAGAAGTGCTTGTTTTGAGCAATTCTTCTACCATCGCCATGTTTTCAAAAAGCTGTCTGCTGCAGAGGCGTCAGAAAGCATCTATATGAGGGAAAGGGTTAAAGGGAACAGCACTTCAGTACATGCCGAAAGATGACAATATTTACCACCCAATGTGTTATTGCATGTCTCCATGGGTTATTGATAACATTATTGCATGATTACAATAATTACACCAGGTTAATTGTAATAAACACTTCACTGAACTATAATCTAAACTACATAATTAGTTAGAAAAATATAATCCATGGCTGCAGGTGGTGAATTTAGTTGATTCACCATTTTCTTCATGTGTCAAAATTTTGTTTAACATTTTACAATTATTAATATAGCTCGGAAAACTCAAATCACATTTTCCCTTGTCAACATGCTGACGCATTTTGGCATTTTGTCGCATCTGTAGCTGACCACTTTTGAAAACGTTGCAAACAACAAAAAGAGGAATTGCCAACAAGCATATCAGAATAGATATCTTCAGAAGATGACTTTGAAATCTAAGCAAAATTTTAAATGAAATGTTTAATTATTGAATATCGTTTTGAGCAATTTCTCCTTTTGTCACGTTGTTTTCAAAAGTCGTCTACTGCACATGCGTCAAAATGCATCTATAGGTGGGAAAGAGTTAAAACCCTTTCCCTCATATAGACGCTTTCTGACGCCTCTGCAGCAGACGGCTTTGTGAAAACATAGTGACAAAAGAAGAAATTGCTCAACAGAGCAATTTCTCCTTTTGCCACAATGTTTTCCACTTTTTGTCATAGGTTATCCATTCAATTATGGAGATTTTCTATTTTTTGACAAAATACGTTCAAAGTCGTCTGCTGCAGAATTGCCGTAAGAGGGAAAGGGTTAAAGGGAAAAAGTGTGACATCTATGGAATACTGGCAGTATAATTTGAAATAGATTTGAAAAAGGATAAATCGCTTTAATCATTTCCCAACTGCAGACGCATTTTGACGCAATAGCAGCAGACGACTTTTGAAAACATTGTGGCCAAAGGTCATTATGAGCAATTTCACCTTTGGTCACAATGTTTTCAACTTTATTTAACAATTAAGCCATCTTTTATTGTGATTTTTCAGGTTTTTGTCACTATGCAAATCTGCAGCAGACGACTTTGTAAACAAATAGAAGATCTCTATAATTGAATGGATAACCTATGACTTAAATAGGAAAACATTGTGGCAAAAGGAGAAATTGCTCGTTTTGAGCAATTTCTTCTTTTGGCGCTATGTTTTCAAAAAGCCATCTGCTGCAGAGGCGTCGGAAAGCGTCTATATGAGGAAAGGGTTAAATAAGCAATTTCTCATCTTCCTATAATGTTTTCAAAAGTGGTGTGCTGAAGGGGCATCAATGTTTACTATTAACCCTTTCCCTAATTTAGATGCTTTCTGATGCCTCTGCAGCAGACAGCTTTTTGAAATCATAGTGACAAAAGAAGAAATTGCTCAACAGAGCAATTTCTCCTTTTGCCATAATGTTTTCCTATTATAGTCATAGGTTTTCCATTCAATTAACCCTTTCCCTCATATAGACGCTTTCTGACACACTGCAGAAGACAGCTTTTTGAAAACATAGTGACAATGTTTTCCACTTTAAGTCATAGGTTATCCATTCAATTATAGAGATTTTCTTTTTTTTTGACAAAATATGTTCAAAGTCGTCTGCTGCAGAATTGTCGTATGAGGGAAAGGGTTAACAGAAAAGACACTTTCTGACGCCTCGGCAGCAGACAGATTTTGAAATTATTGGTGCAAAAGGAGAAATTGATCATGATGAGATATTTCTCCATTTTTGCCACAGTGATTTCAATAGACTCTATTCAATAATGATACAATAATTTATTATATTTTGAACTTGACACTTTCTAATTTGTCTGAAGGTGGGAAAAAATTAACCCTTTCCCTCATATAGACGCTTACCGACGCCTCTGCAGCAGATGGCTTTTTGAAAACATAGTGACAAAAGAAGAAATTGCTCAAAACAAGCAATTTCTCATTTTGTCACAATGTTTTCCACTTTTAGTCATAGGTTATATATCCATTCAATTCCAGAGATTTTCTATTTTTTGACAAAATATGTTCAAAGTCGTCTGCTGCAGAAATGTCATGAGGAAAAGGGTTAAGCACGTTTTTATATGCTCCAACTCATTCTGTTTTTTGCATTTCAGGACTATAAGATCCTTGGCACCATTGTTAACTGAAATTCTTTCCCATTCAATATAATACTTTTTTTCCATGCATCTCAGGAAAAAGTTATTACTTTTAAACCCTTTCCCTCTTGTAGATGCATTTCTGATGCAACTCCAGCGGACGACTTTTGAAAACAATGTGACAAATGGGGGATCTGCTCACGCTGAGCAAATTCTTCATTTGTCACAATGTTTCAAACTATATTCGAAGTTTATGCTTAATTTTATAAAGCTATTTATCATTATTTTCTAGATGTATTTCAAGTCGTCTGATGCAGATTTGATGTATGTGGGAAATGGTTATATAAACAGCCATTTGCTGATCTTTAAGGTGAGTGAACATCAAAATATCAAGACATAAAGAAATATGAAGGTATTACATACACCTTTGTTGTTAAAACTTTTAACCCTTTCCCTCATACGACGATTCTGCAGCAGACAACTTTGAAAAATAGAAAGTCTCTATAATTGAATGGATAACCCAATGACTAAAAGTGGAAAACATTTTGGCAAAAGGAGAAATTGCTCATTTTGAGCAATTTGTTCCTGAGTCATAATGTTTTCAAAAAGATGTTTGCTGCAGAGGCCTCAGAAAGCGTCTATATTCGGGAAAGGATTAACTTTTAAACAGGTATAATTTGTACCATATTCTATTTTAGAACAGTCCATCGAGTTTGATATACGGGAAAACAGTCGAGAAACAAATTGATCTGGTTTTATCTACACCAGTTGTTTTTCTGAAATATTTTACCTTGACTGATTGACTGATCAGCCGTTTTGGCTTGATACTTCAACAAGATGAATTGCATGGGCAACTTTCCTTGCCAAAATTCCTGTAAACTATTTTATATTCTATTTCAGCATATCCTTGAAAGATAGTACAAAAATTAGGTTTCTGAATGCTAAGCAAAATAATTTAACATTTTTCCTCATACACTGACACTTTAAGATGCCTCTGCAGCAGACTACCTTTTAAAACATCATGTCAAAAGAAGCAATTTCTCCTTTTGCCATATTGTTGAAGTTTCCAAGGCAACCAAAGATATCCATAGAATTAAATTTGTTTGGTGTATACACAGACTATCAACTAAAGATTGGTTTAAATTTATAAAAAAAATTGTAATTTTACGAAAATGTTTACGAACATCATACACCAACTAGAATTGTTTTGACAAAAACATATGTCTCCCCCTCAAATATCTGTCAAAATCTCTCAAAACATTCCAACCTATAAAGCAGACAAACAAAAATTTGACCAAGTTGGACAGTACTCAATTTTTAATTACTAATGTTTTGTCTTGACCTGGTACAAAGTGGACATGATTTCAAATGGTTTACAGAAACACATATTTTTACTGCAGCTGTAACATTCAAGACTGAAGTATTCTTCAAAACAGTTAACAACTGTTGCTAAACATAAGCAAGCCGTCTTGGAGATATTGAGTGGACAGGAAATAAAGCCTAAAACCTTTGAGCTTCAAGCGTGACCTTGACCTTGAACCGGTATGGTCGAGACGCGGGTTCTGCACGTCGCCTTGATGAGGTGAACATGTGACCCAAGTTTCATGAAAATTCTTTAAGCTGTTTTGGAGATATGGAGCGGCACAAAATAAAGCCTCAAACCTTTGACCTTCAAGCGTGACCTTGACCTTGACCCAGTATGTTCGAGACGCGGGTTCTGCACGTCGCCTTGATGAGGTGAACATGTGACCAAATTTTCATGAAAATCCTTCAAGCCGTCTTGGAGATATTGACTGGACACGAAATAAAGCCTAAAACCTTTGACCTTCAAGCGTGACCTTGACCTTTAACCGGTATGGTGGAGACGCGGGTTCTGCACGTCGCCTTGATGAGGTGAACATGTGACCCAAGTTTCATGAAAATCCTTTAAGGAGATATGGAGCGGACACGAAATAAAGCCTCAAACATTTGACCTTCAAGCGTGACCTTGACCTTGACCCAGTATGGTCGAGACGCGGGTTCTGCACGTCGCCTTGACGAGGTGAACATCTGACCCAAGTTTCATGAAAATCCTTCAAGCCGTCTTGGAGATATTGAGTGGACACGAAATAAAGCCTAAAACCTTTGACCTTCAAGCGTGACCTTGACCTTGAACCGGTATGGTCGAGACGCCGGTTCTGCACGTCGCCTTGATGAGGTGAACATGTGACCCACGTATCATGAAAATCCTTTAAGGAGATATGGAGTGGACACAAAATAAAGCCTCAAACCTTTGACCTTCAAGCGTGACCTTGACACAGTATGGTCGAGACGTGGGTTCTGCACGTCGCCTTGATGAGGTGAACATCTGACCCAAGTTTCATGAAAATACTTCAAACCGTCTTGGAGATATGGAGTTGACACAAAATAAAGGCTCAAACCTTTGACCCTCAAACGTGACCTTGACCCGGTATGGTCGAGACGCTGGTTATGCACGTCGCCTTGATGAGGTGAACATGTGACCCAAGTTTTATGAAAATCTTTCAAGCCGTCTTGGAGATATGGAGCGGACACGAAATAAAGCCTCAAACCTTTGACCTTCAAGCGTGACCTTGACCTTGACCCTATATTGTCGAGACACGGGTTCTGCACGTCGCCTTGATGAGGTGAACATGTGACCAAAGTTTCATTAAAATCCTTCAAGCCGTCTGGGAGATATGGAGCGGACACAAAATAAAGCTTCAAACCTTTGACCTTCAAGCGTGACCTTGACATTGACCCTATATTGTCGAGACGCAAGTTCTGCACGTCACCTTGATGAGGTGAACATGTGACCCAAGTTTCATGAAAATCCTTCAAGCCGTCTGGGAGATATGGAGCGGACACGAAATAAAGCCTCAAACCTTTGACCTTCAAGCGTGACCTTGACCTTGACCCTATATTGTCGAGACGCGGGTTCTGCACGTCGCCTTGATGAGGTGAACATGTGACCCAAGTTTCATGAAAATCCTTCAAGCCGTCTCGGAGATATGGAGCGGACACGAAATAAAGCCTCAAACCTTTGACCTTCAAGCGTGACCTTGACCGTGACCCTATATTGTCGAGACGCAGGTTCTGCACGTCGCCTTGATGAGGTGAACATGTGACCTAAGTTTCATGAAAATCCTTCAAGCCGTCTCGGAGATATGGAGCGGACACGAAATAAAGCCTCAAACCTTTGACCTTCAAGCGTGACCTTGACCCTATATTGTCGAGACGCGGGTTCTGCACGTCGCCTTGATGAGGTGAACATGTGACCCAAGTTTCATGAAAATCCTTCAAGCCGTCTGGGAGATATGGAGCGGACACGAAATAAAGCCTCAAACCTTTGACCTTCAAGCGTGACCTTGACCTTGACCCTATATTGTCGAGACGCGGGTTCTGCATGTCGCCTTGATGAGGTGAACATGTGACCCAAGTTTCATGAAAATCCTTCAAGCCGTCTGGGAGATATGGATCGGACAAGATTTTGGGGACGAACAGACAGACAGACATCAAGGACAAAAACAATATATCTCCCCTGTATACAGGGGGAGACATAATTATGAACGACAGCCCAGGGACATCCAACGATCGTAAAAGCACACCTAGCTTGCCCTCAGGTGAGTTATGTCTGAGTTCTGGGAATTGGTCAGTCCAAGCATAACTTATGACCTCAAAGACATAACTTACCCAGGAAACGACATGAAATAACTGAAACATTGTTGAAAGGTGTGTAAAACACCATACAAACATTATTCTTTGAAGAGTCAAGCTTAAACCTTACATGCAATGACATTTATCTAAGAATGGGAGATTACGTGCCAAAAGTAATATTCTGCAGAAGAGTTTCTATGAGGCACCAAAGAGACTGGTAACAGAAAATAACAATTTTAGAGGGTGTGGAACATTTGAATTACTTGCAGAATATGGACTACATAAAATGGTTTTATAAAGAAACACAATTTTATACACAATTCTGTTGACATAAATATCTGCATCTCTCTTAACCTTTTCCCAATTACAGACACGTTCTGACGACTCTGCAGCAGACAGTTTTTGCAAACATGGAAAAAAGGAGAAATTGCTCATAATGAGCAATTTCTCCTTTTGTCACAATGTTTTCTAACCTTTTCAATAATTGTACATTTAACCCTTTCCCTCATACGACAATTCTGTAGCAGACGACATTGAACGTATTTTGTCAGAACATAGAAAATCTCCATAATTGAATGGATAACCTATGACGTGGAAAACATGGTGGCAAAAGGGGAAATTGCATGTTTTGTGCAATTTCTTCTTTTGTCACTATGTTTTCAAAAAGCCGTCTGCTGCAGAGGCGTCAGAAAGCGTCTATATGAGGGAAAGGGTTATATCTAGAGATATTTCATAGTTTTCCCAAGATGTGTTTGAAGTTGTCTGCTGCAGATTTGGTGTATGTGGGAAAAGGGGTAAGATAATTTCAGTGCCTTGGCGCAGACACATGTAATCTATCCCGTTCTTGACCCTGAAGTGTGATCTTGATCTTCAAGTCAGACTAGGTTCTTACATGTGACTCATATGTCATATCATAGTGAAAAAAATTGTTTTCTGATTACCCTTTCCAACCTGCAGACACATTAATTGCATTTGCGGCAAACCACTTCTGAAAATATTGTGACAAAAGAATAAATTGCTCATGATGAGCAATTTAACCTTTTGCCACTACGTTTTCAACTTTATCAAATAATTACACATTTAAATATAGAGAATTTCCACATTGTTTTGCCTTGATATGTTTCAAAGCGTACGTCTGCTGCGGATTTGTTTTTGTATGTGAGAACAGAATAATCAATCAAGGATTGGAGTAATTATGAACACTTATGAGAACAAACTCAGACAGATGGACACACACACACAAAGACTCATAAAGCCATTACTATATGCTCCAAAACATGGCTTCGGGTACATCCAAGAATATTCAAAGGAACTCATGTGTCAATAAGTCTCTTAACCCTTCCCCTCATACGACAATTCTGCAGCAGACGACTCCGAACATATTTTGTCATTAAATAGAAAATCTCTATAATTGAATGGATGTCTAAAAGTGGAAAACATTGTGGCAAAAGGAGAAATTGCTCGTGTTGAGCAATTTCTTCTTTTGTCACTATGTTTTCAAATAGCTGTCAGAAAGCGTCTATATGAGGGAAAGGGTTAATGAAAGTGTGCGGAACAAACAGACAGACAGATGGAGCAGTTATCCCTATCTGTCACTTTGCCAAGGTAGGCAATATTTGGCGTTTTTGAGAACTTGATTTAATTGCTTTATAATCAGCCACATTTTGAAAACTCAGAATGGAATGATAAAGGCATTTTAGATAATAAAAGACTACATTTAATCTTGACTGATTAGCCACAAAAGTACATACAGCTGTTTTACATTGTCATCTTCCACCTAGGTATGAAGTACACATCATTGAAAGAACAAAAGCCTAGATAATGTAAAATAAGTGCAGAACAGAAACTCCTCTACATAAGTTAATTGATATGTTGCAGAACAAAGAAAACTTGTCAAGTATATCATACAATCCTAACAGGTAACAAGGTACAATAGACTCAACTCCCTTGGCAGTACTCTAAATGTTCAATTGAAAAGGTGAACATTTTCCTACTTGCAGACACATTTTGCATTTTGAAGCATCTTCGGCAGACAACTTTTAAAAACATTTTGGCAAAAGGAGAAATTGCTCACAAAAAGCAATTTTTCCCCTTGCCGAAACATTTTTTAACCTTAACCCTTTCCCTCATATAGATGCTTTCTGATGCCTCTGCAGCAGACGGCTTTTTGAAAACATAGTGATAAAAGAAGAAATTGCTCAAAACGAGCAGTTTCGCCTTTTGCCACAATGTTTTCCACTTTTAGTCATAGGTTATCCATTCAATTTTAGAGATTTTCCATTTTTTGACAAAATATGTTCAAAGTCGTCTGCTGCAGAATTGTCGTATGTCAGGGGAGGAGGGTTAATCAATCTCTTGCTGGATACCACAAATCTGCAGAAGACAACTTTAAAAACATCTTAGTGAGATATTGCAAAAATCTCCATAAAAGAATGTTTAACAAGAGATGTGTCCCCCCTGAGCACCATGTTGTCAGGAATATTTGGACGATTTTTGACCCGATGACCTCAAAATCAATAGAGGTTTTTAACTGGTCACCCTCCAGCCTCCATGTCAAGTTTTAAGGCCATGGGTGCAGGCAATGTGGAGTTATCACTCTGACAAGCTTTTTGCGTTCAAGGTAATGACCTTGAACTTTGACCTGATGACGTCAAAATCAAAAGGGATCATCTACTGGTCAGGCCCAACCTCCAAGTCAAGTTTGAGGACTAAAGCTCCAGGCATTGTTTAGTTATCACTCGGACAAGCTTGGTCCCTGTGACCTTGACCTTTCACATGATGACCTCACAATAAGGGTCAATTTACTCCAAGTTAAGTTTTATTGTCATCAGCATGGTGCATGCAATGTTGAGTTATCTCGGAAAAAAAATTGCGTTCAAGGTCAGTGACCTTGACATTTGACCTGATGACCTCACAATCAATAGGGGTCATCTACTGGTCACCCCCAGCCTCCATGTCAAGTTTGAGGGCCATGGGTGCAGGAAATGTTGAGTTATCACTCGGACAAGCTTTTCAGGTTCAAGGTCACTGTGACCTTGACCTTTGACCCAATTACCTCAAAATCTATAGGGGTCATCTACTGGTGACCCCCAGCCTTCATGTCATGTTTGAGGGCCATGGGTTCAGGCAATGTTGAGTTATCAATCAGACAAGCATTGCACATTCAAGGTCACTTTGACCTTGACCTTTGACCTGATGACCTCAAAATCAATGGTTTGTCTACCAGTCATTCCCAACCTCCAATTCAAGTTTGAGGACCATAGGTACAGGCATTGTTGAGTTATCACTCGGACAAACTTTGGTCTACAGACGGACCGACCAACATGTGCAAAGAAATATACCCACCCCTCTTCTTTGAAGGGGGCATAATTATAGAATACCATTGAAAACATTGTTGCAATAGGATAAATAAATTGACAATGCTTGAGAAACCTCTCTGAATAATGTCCTTATGAATATTCATGTCTCATTCATTAAAAGGAGACCAAGGTAGCTCATGGATATTCATATCTCATTGAAAGGAGACCAAAGTAGTTCATGAACATTATTCAAGAAAATATTATTTTGAAAAAAATAGTGCAGATGACTAGTAAAAGTTCAGTTCTAATAATCCTTTTGTAGTTTAAGCTTAAATTGTCTTCATGATAACCCTCTTTCCTCATGCTGAAGTATTTTGACACATCTGCAGCAGATAAATTTTGAAAACACTGTTAATTTCTTCTTTTGCCAAAATGTTTTGAACTCAATGCAATGATTATATGTTCATGATTCAATAACTATATTTTGATTTACAGAGATTTTCCACATGTTTGCTTTCATAATTAAAAGCTGCAGAGTTGCATGTTGGAAAAGGTAAAAATTCTATCAAATAATAATGTTTGCTAGTTGATGAATAAATGTTTAGTAATAAAGAAAGGGTAGAATATAGAGAATTCAATTGTTGTGACCCCAGCCCTTTAGAACGAGATGCATCATGCAAAAACAACTTTACTTATTTGGTGACCAGTATAAATTCAGATCAGCCTATCCTGCTGTGCTGACCAATACAGATCTGTCTGGTCTACTGTGGCAACCAGAAACGTTTCAGATCAGTCTTTGCTGCTGTACTCGAAAATGTGATCACAATAGCTCAGGTGAGCTAAAATGGAAAAATTGCTACTTTCTCCTTCTGCCACAATAACTTCAACTCTATTCAATAATCCCATAAATAAATCTTCATCTATAGAGATTTTCTATATTTTTGCCTAGATGTTTTTTATGTTGATTGCTGCAGATTTGTATTTTGGAAAGGGTTATTATCATTAAGTTCTCTGGTGAAGAAACCCATTGAGGTGAAGGATGGACAATTTTCAAGGGGCAAGATATATTGTTCTGGGATTAATAAAACATGTCTGCATTTATCTGAATTCTATGTTTTAGTTGAAATTGCTATCGGAATAATAAATCCTTCTTATCTCCAACTTTCTCTACAGAAGATAGTATTTGCAAAACATGGTAGTTAACCCCTCCTTTTCCACATGTAGAAGCCTGTTGACGCATCTGCAGCAGAAGACATCTAAAAACAATGAGGCATAAGGAGAATTTGCTCATAATGAGCAATATCTCCATTTTCCGCAAGGCTTTCAACTCTTATCAATAATTAAGCTTTCATTGAAGAAATGTTTTGTATTTTTGACTTGAGGTCATAACGAACAATTTCTCCTCTTGCCACAATGTTTTCAACTCTATCCAATTGTTATACTATTATATATTTTTCATATTTATATCAGGATGTTTTCAAAGTCATCTGCTGCAGATTGGTTGTATGTGGGAAAGGGTTAATGTAATTTAGCCGGTAAAATGAGAACTGAAACCACATTAGTTTTACTTCATTTAACCCTTATCCTCATATAGACGCTTTCTGACGCCTCTGCAGCAGACGGCTTTTTGAAAACATAGTAACAAAAGAAGAAATTGCACAAAACGTGCAATTTCTCCTTTTGTCACAATGTTTTCCACTTTTAGTCATAGGTTATCCATTCAATTATAGAGATTTTCCATTTTTTTTACAAAATATGTTCAAAGTCGTCTGCTGCAGAATTGTCGTATGAGGGAAAGGGTTAACCTTTATATGATCACGTTATGCAGAGTAAAAAAGAAACCAAATTGCAAGAAACAGCTCATATATACATAATAATGACCATTGCATTAGTATAGACGTCTTATTGTCTGTAAAATTCTTTATAATTCCAGAAACAATAGGTTTTTACAATCTGTCTACATCAGCTCATAAAAGTTCCATGATCAGACAAGATTATCTAGGTTAGAATTAATGGAGGCAATGGGATTGATCCTCTGACCTAAAGTAACCTGCAGTTCCTTGATACACATTTTGACGCAACAGCAGCAGAGGACTTTTGAAAACATTGTGAAACAAGATAAGTTTGTGAAACACTGATGCCCCCGAATGGCAACATCTAGGTCAAAGGTCAAGATCGCCAGGTCAAAAATGTTGGTACTGACAGAAAGGTCATGTCACAAGGAATACACATGTGAAATATGGTAGCCGTACCTGTTATGGTTCAAAAGAAGTGGTCAAGGTTAAAGTTTTTTTCGAGAATGGCAACATCTAGGTCAAAGGTCAAGGTCGCAAGGTGAAAAAATTTGGTACTGATAGAAAGGTCATGTCACAAGATATACACATGTGAAATATGGTAGCCGTACCTGTTATGGTTCAACAGTAGTGGTCAAGGTTAAAGGTTTTTTTCGAGAATGGCAACATATAGGTGAAAGGTCAAGGTCGCAATGTGAAAATTTTGGTACTGACAGAAAGGTCATGTCACAAGGTATACACATGTGAAATATGGTAGTCGTACCTGTTATGGTTCAAAAGTAGTCGTCAAGGTTAAAGTTTTTATCGAGAATGGCAACATCTAGGTCAAAGGTCAAGGTCGCAAGGTAAAAAAATTTGGTAGTGACAGAAAGGTCATGTCACAAGGTATACACATGTGAAATATGGTAGCCTTACCTGTTATGGTTCAAAAGAAGTGGCGAAGGTTAAAGTTTTTTTTGAGAATGGCAACATCTAGGTCAAAGGTCAAGGTCGCAAGGTCAGAAAGGTCATGTCACAAGGAATACACATGTGAAATATGGTAGCCGTACCTGTTATGGTTCAAAAGTAATGGCCAAGGTTAAAGGTTTTTTCGAGAATGGCAACATCTAGGTCAAAGGTCAAGGTCGCAAGGTCAAAAATGTTGGTACTGACAGAAAGGTCATGTCACAAGGAATACACATGTGAAATATGGTAGCCGTACCTGTTATGGTTGAAAAGTAGTGGTCAAGGTTAAAGTTTTTTTCGTGCAGACAGACAGACGTGCAGACAGACGTGCAGACAGGCCAAAAACTAGATGCCCACCGAATCGACGATTCCGGGGGCATAAAAAGGAGAAATTGCTAATTTTTGCCACAATGTTTTAAATTTAATAATTATAATTTTCATTTATAAAGATTTTCCCTATTTCTGCCTAGATGTTTTAAAAGACGCCTGCTGCACATTTGCTGTATGTGGGAAAGTGTTAATGCTAACATCTTAACAGCTGACTATTTTAGAAAAAATTATGGAGAAAAGAGATAAATTTCTAAATAGGAAATGTGAATATATCTTTGTTTTTAACTCTTAATAAGAAATCTACTTAAAGTTTCTCTCATACATGTGATAGTTTTTTTCCAGCAAACTTGCAACAATTGTGAATTGGTTTCTTTTTGCAGCGAACTACTTTGTAAGCACAATTTTGTTATTTAAAAGCGGTTATATTGATCATTGATTGATTGATTGGGATTTAACGCTGTTTTTAACAATTTCTCAGTTATATCACGGCGGCCAGTTCACCTACTCATGCATTTCCTGGTTTTCTCACACCAATACTCCACACAACAATCTTCCCAAGCAACTGGCTGCTTTTTCCACATAGACTTAGCCCATTGGTGGAAGAGGAATGACGCATGTCGCATTGACTTTTGTCAATCGTCGGAAAAAAGTTGGCCGAGCCGGGATTCGAACTCACAACCCCTGGATTGAAAGCCCACGTCGCTACCGGGGCTCGGCTTATATGGATCAAGTTCTCTAGCTAAATATTTGGAGGCACCCTTGAAAAGGATGAAATAAAAACAATCAACGATTTCAACTCATTTCATCTTACAAGCTTGAGTTTTGACATTTTCACTTGTAGTTTCATTACCCATGGACATTATGATGCTGAAATTCACATGATAACGAACATTTTGCTCATTCACCAAGAAACAAACAAATATACTCTATGGGTTATCAGCTAGGGCTGTGATAACCCTTTCCCACATACAGCAAATCTGAAACAGATGACTTTGAAAAACATCTAGCCAAAACTATAAAACATCTCAATAATTGAAAGTATAACTACTGAAGAGTTGAAAATTTTATGGCAAAAGGGGAAACTGCTCATCTTTAGCAATTTCTTCTTTTGCAATATGGTTTTCAAAAGTCGTCTGCTGCAAAATGTATCAACATGCGTCTGCAGGTGGGAAAGGGATAGGAGAGAAATACAGTGACATTAATGTCTCTTAATAACACATAAACATGCCTAAAATGCAACGGGCATAAAGCATGGATGATACATTAATTCACTTTATC
This sequence comes from Serripes groenlandicus, assembly GCA_031761405.1. Classification (NCBI taxonomy): domain Eukaryota; kingdom Metazoa; phylum Mollusca; class Bivalvia; order Cardiida; family Cardiidae; genus Serripes; species Serripes groenlandicus. Next base: position 30,512,944 of record JASEVX010000001.1, on the reverse strand, counting down.
AATTAAATAGCTATGCAAATGATCACATAAAAACCTTCACTTCCACAACAATGTGGTGAAACATTGCGGGGAAAAGAACAGCAATTTTTAGTTTTTAATCTTTGTTTTTTTAAATAATATTGTTTTTTAGCTCCTTTGCCAATCTTGTTTGTTTGTTCAAACTTGACATTCCTCTTTTCCCACACAATTAAGTTACAAACTGCAAGTCAAAATATTCTAAAATGGAGTAAAAGATATCAAGTTCAAATACATAAACATTACCAAAAAGCAAAAAGAATAGAGAAAGAATGATGAATGAATACTATTTATCAATCAAAGTACTATAATGAATGTATATTGTTTTATGGCGCATCGACAGCTAAGGTCATTTAGCGCGCAATTAAATTTAATTATTCATGATCCCTGGGTAAACATAAACCAGTACTAGGCTAGAAAATGTGCCTTGCCCAAGGGCACTCCACCATGACCGTAGTGCCGTGACTGGGGATCGAACCCGGGATACCCGGTTTCGAAATCCCCGACGCTAACCATTCGACCACAGCGGATTCCTCAAAGTACTTTATATATATATATACACTGGTGATCAAATGAAACCATCTTTTTCACATGATGGGCCAATATGGGCCATGTCACATTAAAAACTTTTTTCAGACCATCAATGACCCAAATTAGCCTGCATCTCTTCACAGTTTGATTAACCATTTCCCCAGACAACAAATCTTCAGGAGACAATTTTGAAAACATCTTGAGCAATTTCTTCTTTTGCGAAAACGTGAAAATAGTTGAATGCTGTAAACATATCAAAATGCATTTGCGGGTGGGAAAGGGTTCAAACTAGGGATGTAAACGGTTAATCGTATAACCGGATAAATTTATAGACAATCAATATTCACTTGCTTCCGGGTTTTGTTATATAGAAACAAACTGTTCTTTAATTAATCGTTAGGTCAGCTACAATTATTCAATTAACGCTACACAAACAAACGGTTATCAATAAAATTGAGTGCGGCCGTTTTCAGAGTAATGTAAACACTCCCGATCAAGGTGTGAATAATTCATCACTGGTCAGTTACGTGGGACAGATTGAAAAAAAAAAAGGGAAACACAACTGTGTATATATTTTATCTATTTATCCGAGTACTCAGTTACTTGAATAATACTAACCGATTAATCAAATAACATACGGTTAACCGATTAACCAGTTAAACGTTGACATCCCTAGTTCAAACCAAAATGTTTAAGCATATAATGTTATTGGAATTGTCATTAACATACAACAAAACAGCAGATGACTTTGAAAACATCTAGGATATAATTACTTTAAAAAGTTGAAAAGCTTTTGGCCAAAGGTTAAATTGCTCATTATGAGCAATTTCTCCTTTTGCCACAAGGTTTTCAAAAGACGTCTGCTGCAGAGGCATCAGAAATCAACTTTGAGTGGGAAAATGTTAATATCTTCGAAGTTGTCTGCTGCAGTTGTGTTATATTTGGGACAGCGTTAAGGTTGTTTTTTGTGTGACATGGCTCATCATGTGAGCAGCTGCCTCCAGCGAATGGTGTCTCCATTACAGTCTCAATCAACCCTTACCAACATTCAGATGCAATTTGATGCATTTGATGCATTTGCTGCGGATGACTAAAACAAATTGAGGCAAAAAGCACAAGAGTATGATTCGATCCACTGATTTTTTTTTATTATAGCCATGGCAGCCATGTTTTTAGACAAACAAAATGGCTTGAAGGAATCTTATAGATCAGGAACATTTCTACAATATTTTTTAAGTTTTTACAATAGCCAAATTAGGCAAAACAGCCCAATCTCTAGTGTCCATGTTTTTTCTATAATGGCTTGCAAAATAGAGGGTCACCTAAGGAACATTTCTAAAAAATTATTTGAAAATTTGCCGATTGATTTGGGAGAAGAAGAATTTTAAAGTTTAAATTTTGCATGGATAAATGGATAAAAACAATTTTGAATCAATTTTGGTGAGGACATGGAGAGGATGCATGCTGTGAAGTTTCATCCCAATTGACCCACTGGTTATAGAGGGGAAAATGTTGACAGACTTACAAGCATGAGAGACTGACAACACACAACGGGCACAAGACAAAGGGCAATCACAACTAGAGATTGCTTTTTTGAAAAAGCGCTTGTCTCCCCATTTGTGTGGTTGTAGGGGAGGAAAAGAAATGATGGAGATGAATTTTTTAGTTTGGGACTGGAGATGAAGCAACAGTGACAATCCTCAGTTATTGAGCGGAAACCATCTTTCAGCTGAGGGTTACCATGACCTTGGTCTTTGACCTAGTGACCTCAAAGTCAATAGGGGTCATTTGCTGCTGGTGACCAACCTGCACACCAAGTATGAAGTTCCTCGGCCCAAGCAATCTTCAGTTATTGAGTGGAAACCATTTTTCAGCCAAAGGTCACCACGACCTTGACCTTTGACCTACTGACATCAAAATCAATAGGGGTCATATACAGGTTAGGACCAAGTTGCACACCAAGTATGAAGTTCCTGGGTATAAGCGTTCTTGAGTTATTGAGTAAAACACATTTTTCAGCTGAAGGTTACCGTGACCTTTGACATTTGACCTTGTGACCTCAAAATCAAACAAATTCAATAAAGGTCATTTACTGGTTAGGACCAAATGAAGTTCCTCAACATAAGCATTCTTTAGTTATTGAGAGGAAACCATTTTTCAGCTGAAGGTTACCATGACCTTGACCTTTAAGCTAGTGACCTCAAAATCAATAGGGGTCCAGTTCATTGTCACTGACCTTTCAGCTCAAGGTCACTGTGACCTTGACTTTGACCTCAAAATTAATAGGGTCTTCTACTGGGCATGGCCAACCTGCATACCAAGTATGGAGTTCCTCGGCCCAAGCGTTCTTCAGTTATTGAGCGGAAACCATTTTTTACCTCACAAGGTCACCATGACCTTGACCTTCTGACATCAAAATCAATAGGAGTCATCTACTGGTCATGACCGACCTGCATACCAAGTATGAAGATCCTATGCCCAAGCGTTCTTCAGTTATTGAGCGGAAACAAGTGTGACGGATGTGACCTTGACCTTTGACCTAGTGACCTTAAAATTAATAGGGGTCATTTGCTGGTGGTGACCAACCTGCACATCAAGTATGAAGTTCCTGGGCCCAAGCAAAAACTATTTATCAGCTCATTGTCACTGTGACCTTTCAAGCTCATGGTCACTGTGACCTTGACTTTAGACGTACTGAGCTCAAAATCAATAGGGGTCTTCTACTAGGCATGGCCAACCTGCATACCAAGTATGGAGTTCCTCAGCCAAAGCGTTCTTCAGTTATTGATCGGAAACCATTTTTTACCTCACAAGGTCACCATGACCTTGACCTTTGACCTTCTGTTATCAAAATCAATAGGGGTCAGCTACTGGTCATGACCAACCTGCATACCAAGTATGAAGTTCCTACGCCCAAGCATTCTTCAGTTATTGAGCGGAAACAAGTGTGACAGGCGGAAGGACGGAAGGACGGACGGAACGGGCAAAAACAATATGTCACCCCCATGTAATGGGGGAGACATAATAACTTACCTGTGAGCACTTTGTACTCAGGTGAGCTAAAAAATAAAATTGTATGCCAAATCTTTAATTATTTGACATACAAGTATCGTGGAAATTAATAGTCGTCTGCTTCAAAAATGATGAGTAAAATATTTCAACATTACAAAAATTTGTAACATACTCTTCTTGCACTACAGCTGAAAGCAATAATTGCAAGGTCTTTCAAAAGAAATCCGATACAGAGGCATCTACAGTCATCTAAAATGATTTCAAAAGAAATCTGATACAGAGGCATCTACAGTGATCTATATATCAATTACAGGATTAATCCTTTCCCACATACAGAAGCTTTCAAGGCCTATGCAGCAGACAACTTTGAAAATATTGTTGCAAATGGAGAAATTGCCTATTAATATGAGCAATTTCTCATTTTACCACAATGTTTTCAACTCTATTCAACAAATGATCTTTTTGTTTATAAAGATTTTATGTATTTTATGTAAATGTTTTTAAAGTCGTCTGCTGCAGATTTGTTGTATGTGTGGCAAAGTGTTAAAAGTTTTAAAAATATCACTGTAAATGCCTAATATAAACAACTCTTGGTGCCAATGGAAAAATGTCTCCTTTTTTGACATTGTTTTCAAATCTGCGTCAAAATAATGTTTCATTATTTTACTAAGATGTAGTCAAAGATAGGCATTTAAAAATACCATAGTCCATAATTGGTTGACCCTTTCCGACATACAGACAGATTCTGATGCCTCTGCAGCAGATAACTTTTGAAAGCACTATGGCAATTATAATGAGCATATATTACTCGTTTTGCCAAAATGTCTTCAAATTTATTTATCAATTTAACTTTCATTTACAGAGATTATCCATAGTTTTGACTAGATATTTTAAAAGTAGTCTGCTGCAGACTTGCTGTATGTGGGGGGGAATGGTTAAAACTCAGTTGAGAAGCCAGGAGGCAGTGATAAAATTCTTCTTTGAAATTCCTTCAACAGACCCACTTGGTCACAATTTACAATGGATCAAAGGCAGCCATATCTCATTGACTCTGATATTTTATTTATAATCAAGTGTCAACAGGAACACACAAAACAGAAATCAACTTTCTTTTAACCCTTTCCCTCATACGACAATTCTGCAGCAGACGACTTTGAACATATTTTGTCAAAACATAGAAAATCTCCATAATTGAATGGATAACCTATGACTAAAAGTTGAAAACATTGTGGCAAAAGGAGGAATTGCTCGTTTTGAGAAATTTCTTCTTTAGTCATTATGTTTTCAAAAGGCCTTCTGCTGCAGAGGCATCAGAAAGCGTTTATATGAGGGAAAGGGTTAAATTGCATTTTTTTTGCACACAGTTTAAAAGGCTCTGATCATTTTGTGCCTATTTTGAAAAATCAATGGATATTAACCCTTTCACATTATACAACAAGTCTACTGCAGTCAACTCTTTAAAACATCTAGACAAAATAGGGAAAATTTATGTAAATGCAAGTATAATTATTGAAATGTTAATCCTACAACTGTCCCATCAAGACCATCCGACTGTGACCTTGACCCCCACAATAAATAGGGATATTCCATGAGTTAATTAATAAGGCCATTGCAATTGTGAAGTATTTTCACATTAGCATCAAAAATGAAAGAGATAGTGTCCAGAAAATATTTATTCTACAGATGAAACAATTTTCCAAGATTGTCCTGCTGTGACCTTGACCTTTAACCTTCCTTGAGTAAAGGCTTATTATTTGTACTCCAGCTTAATAAATAATAATTGATTTTGAGTCTGGAATTATTATCAAAGACCTTCTTATGGAGTTCTTGACCTTTGACCTACTGATGCAATCATCAACCCTTTTCCACATTTGACAAATCTTCAGCAGAAGACTTTGAAATAATTTATTAAACAATACGGAAACTCTATAAATTGATGAACAATCAATTATTGAAAAAAAATTGAAAACATTGTCGCTAAAGGAGGAATTGCTCATCATGAGAAATTTCTCCTTTTGCCACAGTTTTTTGTTCTGAACAGTCGTCTGCTGCATAGGCGTTAGAAAGCATCTGCATGTTTGAAAGGGTTAAAGCTGAAATTGGAGTATAATGGCAGGCAACCTATTGTCATTGAATGGTAAGACTGCACAAACTCTTGTGTTTGATGCCCTGTAATTGTAGAATTATTGCATTACCATGGCGACGAGAAAATCCTTGCATACCATTCTTGTCCTTATATGTAATAAAACTCCATGTTTTATTTTTTATATCGAAATTGACTCTTTCCTTGATGCATGCACAAGTTGAAACATCTGCAACAGATGACTTTTGGTACCATAGAGGCAAAAGGAGAAATTGCCCATGATAAGCAAATTCTCCGTATGCAGCAATATTTTCTGCTCTATTCAATACTTATACTGTCATTTGTAGAACTTTTTAATAGTATTACTTATGTGTTTTTGATAGACGTCTGCTGCAGATTTGTTGTATGTTGGAAAGCGTTAATTTGTAAAATATTGATGTAATAACTTTTCTTCTTTTATGTAATGTGTTAAAAAAAAGTTAACAATTATTCTTAGTATTTCATATTCTACAACAGTTTACTCTGTTTTTGGAAATTCGTCTTGATGGCATAATTATGGGGGTTCTAATACCATTAATGTATTAACCCTTACCCTCATACAGATGCTCTCTGTTGCCTTTGCAGCAGAAGACTTTTGAAAACAATGTGACACTAGAAGAAATTGCTGAAAACAAGCAATTTCTCCTTTTGCCACATAGTTTTCAATTTTTTTCGGTAATTATTTATGAGTTTTTTTTATATTTCTTTATAGACATTTTCAATGAGATGTTTAAAGTCAAAGAATGTACGTAATTTAACTAATCTGCAAGCGACAACTTAGAAAACCGTCTAGATAACAAGAGCTGTCGGAGGACAGCGCGCTCGACTATTCCACCGCTTATTTAAGTTACCGAGATAATGGACTCTAATGTAGTTGCATGCAAAACATTAACCACAATTTCTTAGTGGGTGATAATTTGCATTATATGCAGGATAGTGTTATTTAACATGATTATTTTCATAGGTTTGATGGTTAGATAGGGTTGTATAACCTTTCAATGGAATGCATCAAGTAGTTACTAAGATATGGACTCTTAATGTAGTTGCACGCAAACCTTTAACCATAATTTCTAAGTAAAAAAAGGGCAACAATTTGCACCATATACAGGATAGAGTTATCTTAATTGGTTGTGTTTATAGTTGTACAATTGGGAAAGGTTGTATAAAGTTTCAATACAATTCTTCAAGTTGTTACTGAGATTACACTCTAAATGTAGTTGCAAAACTTTAACCAGAATTTCTAAGTCCAAAAAGGTCCATAACTTGCATAAAATGCTGGTTGGTAAGGGCTGTATAACGTTTCAATGCAATGCATCAAGTAGTTACTAAGAGATGGTCTCTTTATGTAGTTGCATGCAAAACTTTAACCAGAATTTATAAGTCCAAAAAGGCCATAACTTGCATAAAATGCAGGATAGAGTTATCATACTTGATAATCTACATAGGTGTGATAGTTGGGTAGGGTTGTATAAAGGTTCAATGCAATGCATCAAGTATATACTGAGACGTGGACTCTTAATTTAGTTGCACGCAAAACTTTAACCAGTATTTCTAAGTAAAAAAAGGGCCATAACTTGCATAAAATGCAGAATAGAGCTATCATACTTGATAATCTACACAGGTGTAATAGTTGGGTAGGGTTGTAGAAAGTTTCAATGCAATGCAGCAAGTAAATACTGAGATATGGACTCTTAATTTAGTAGCACGCAAAACTTTAACCAGAATTTCTAAGTAAAAAAAAGTGCCATAACTTGCCTAAAATGCAGGATAGAGTTATCTAACTTGTTAATCTACATAGGTGTAATAGTTGGGTAGGGTTGTATAAAGGTTCAATGCAATGCATCAAGTATATACTGAGATATGGACTCTTAATTTAGTTGCATGCAAAACTTTAACCAGAATTTCTAAGTAAAAAAAGGGCCATATCTTGCATAAAATGCAGGATAGAGTTATCTTAGATGATAATCTACACAGGTGTGATAGTTGGGTAGGGTTGTAGAAAGTTTCAATGCAATGCATCAAGTAAATACTGAGATATGGACTCTTAATTTAGTTGCACGCAAAACTTTAACCAGAATTTCTAAGTAAAAAAAGGGCCATAACTTGCATAAAATGCAGGATAGAGTTATCTAACTTGATAATCTACATAGGTGTGATAGTTGGGTAGTGCTGTATAAAGTTTCAATGCAATGCATCAATTAAATACTGAGATATGGACTCTTACTTTAGTTGCACGCAAAACTTTAACCAGAATTTCTAAGTAAAAAAGGGCCATAACTTGCATAAAATGCAGGATAGAGTTATCTAACTTGATAATCTACATTGGTGTGATAGTTTGGTAGGGTTGTAGAAAGTTTCAATGCAATACATGTAGTATTTAAGAACTTGCATGCAAAACCTTAACCAAAGTGTGACGTGGACGCCGACGGCGACGCCGACGCCGACGCCGACGCCAGGGTGAGTAGTATAGCTCTCATATTCTTCGAATAGTCGAGCTAAAAACATGAAAGATCTATATTAATGAAATATTTCATACTGAACAAGTTAATGTAGTATTGCAAGCACTACAAGAGTCCCCTATCGGACACAAAACTATAAGTTGAAAAAGGCACATTATTTTATCAAACCTCACTTAAAGAGTTATGCCCCTTGACATACATGGTCTTCTAATGGTCCTGATTAAATGTGTGAAGTTCTAGAGTTGTAGACATGAAAGTCTGACATTGACCTTGGGAGTAAGTGGTTGGTTATTGTGCTTGACAAAGCACCTTGATATGAAGAATAATTGTGCGGAAGATACAAACCGGACACGAAATTGCAGAAGGTCAATGTTTGAGCCCAAACTGTGACCTTGACCTTTGGAGTAGGTGGCTGGTTGATGTGCATGACACATCATCTTGTTATGGAGAATAATTGTGTGAAGTTATATCAAAATCCATTCAAGCATGTGTGACCTTGACATTTGATTGATTGATTGATTGATTGGGTTTTAACGCTGTTTTTAACAATTTCTCAGTTATATCACGGCGGCCAGTTCACCTACTCATGCATTTCCTGGTTTTCTCACACCAGTACCCCACACAACAATCTTCCCAAGCAACTGGCTGCTTTTCCACATAGACTTAGCCCATTGGTGGAAGACGAATGACGCATGTCGCATTGACTTTTGTCAATCGTCGGAAAGAAAGTTGGCCGAGTCGGGATTTGAACTCACAACCCCTGGATTGACAGCCCGTGTCGCTACCGACTGAGCTACCGGGGCTCGGCTACATTGACATTTGAACTGACCCTGTTACTAAAGACCAGATTGTTCTCTTCTCATGGGTGGTCTTAAAACACAGGTTGGACTGTATCTGCTTTTGAGGGTAAGAGTTAATGTTTTGCAGAGCGATTTGTAAATGAAATGAAGCTTTGTTTGGCAAGTCCATTGGGAATAGACTTCTCTTTGAAATTGTTGCTATAATGTGTACCATCCATTTTCTGTTTTCTATCAGGTTTCGATTTGCAGCTTCATGTTTCCAATTCTATTTATAATTTACTTCAGGAAGGAAAAAGAGATGCAACATCTAAATCAACAGAAAAAGTAACCTTCATTTATTCAATTTGTGTCAGATGATTAAGGGCCTGGCAGCATTCTGTGAACAGTGAAGGCAAAGGTCAGCAGCTGTGCGCATCATACAACTGTAAACACACTCATCAGAGCCTTCACTGTCCATCTACATAGGAACCTTGCCATGGGAAAAGCTGCAAACCGACTTTTATGAGTAGTGAAGGTTCAGATCAGCCTTAACATCATCTCTATCTTATCAAAATCTACACATCATGACAGAGCTTCTAATAAGCCATATATGTGAGCACTGTACATCTAGATCTACACTTTTCATGAAAGCTAACTTGTTCCTTTTCCAAGGGATGGGCTTATAATAAAATGGTCCTGTCTGTATTGTTTATTGCATACGTTCATATTGTTCCGTTCACTTTGCATTGAAGAAAGTGACCGCTGTCAAGGAGTGATCATGACCGTAGATAAGGGCGTGCGAAAATTCTGCATAATAACATGCTATAGGGACTACTTTTTTATGTAAACAAACATAGCTTACATAAATATCATTATTATTCCTCATGTGACTTTGTAATGGAAAATTCTCATATACTGATCATGGACAATTTCTCATGCTAACAGTACGTTTTTGACCACATAACGGCATAAAACGCGCGTCTAAAATGTTGCTTATGCACGTGCATGACATCATTCTTTGGCGAACGTAGCCTCGCAAGCTCGGCAAAGTCAACCGAAGAACTCGATCCAACGATGATTTCACATTACAGGGTCAATAACCTATAATATCATTCACTTTTATTGTTTACTTTTCATGAAAGCTAACTTGTACCTTTTCCAAAGGATGGGCTTATGATAATATAATCCTGTCTGTATGGTTGTATAATGTTCAACTTCTTGAACCTGCAGACGCATTTTAACACAACTGCATCAGGCGGCTTTTGAAAACATTGATCATAAGGAAAAATTTTTATCAAGCCACAATGTTTTCAACATTATACTATAATGGTTCTTTCATTTCTAGAGATTTTTCTATATTTTTGACAAGATGTCTTCATATTTGTCTGCTGCAAATTTGTTGTATGTGGGAAAGGGTTAAGGGTTAACCAATCTGATACCATAAATAACCACATATACCTATCACTGTAAATACACCTTAAAAAATATTTTTATGGGGAAGATGCATCTTCAAGTTGGAAAGAGGGAGGGTCAAAAGCATCCCATGGAGTTTAATTTAATAATTTAAAATACATTCTATATATTTTCTTCTTTTTAGAGCATCAAGGCACAATGGAAGAGAGATGAGTAAATGTTATAAATCTACTAGGAAAAAGGAGATATTGTTCAAGATTCTAGAAGTTCTAGTTCAAACAGCCTGGAATGCTTAACCCTTTCCCAACTGAGATGCAATAGCAGCAGACGACTTTTGAAAACATTTTATCATGATGAGCAATTTCACCTTTGGACATAATGTTTTCAACTTTGTTAAACAATTAAGCTATTTTTTATGAAGATTTTTCAGTTTTTGTCACTATGTTTTTAAAGATGTCTGCTGCAAATTTGTTGTATGTAGAAAAGGGTTAGACAAATTTGGGCATTTGATGGTTACAATTTATTAATAATCTTTTTTTGTGTGGTTTATATGACAAAATGAATCACAAACCTTCATCAGATACTTAAAACTTTTTCCAAATTATAAAACTCTCTCCGAAATGCAAATGATATTTGAATGATCTTAAGCATAATGTCGTTTGAAAGCTTCGTGATAAAACGAGCAAGTTAAAGCTCATATTTAGCAAGTTCTCCTTTCGTCACAATGTTTTAATTTTTTGTCGGTTACAACCATAATTATTTGCAGAGATTTCTCATATTTTAATCCAGACGCTGCAGAAAATAGAAATCTCTCTTTAATTGAATGGATAACCTATGAATAAAAGTGGAAAACATTGTGGCAAAAGGAGAAATTGCTCGTTTTGAGCAATTTCTTCTTTTGTCACTATGTTTTCGAAAAGCCATCTGCTGCAGAGGCGTCAGAAAGTGTCTATATGTGGGATAGGTTTAACCTTTTTAAGATACTTTGGATACAAATGACACTAAATGTATGAAACAGCCAGATGTCTACTTTTAAAAATATTTTAGGAATTCAAGAAAATGTTCATTCGGATAAATTCCTCCTTTTCCAACAATGTTTCAAATTTCCAACTTAAAGTACATGAATTACACTTCTAATTTACAAGATGTTTTAGTTATTTCCCATGAGGTATTCGTCCCTTTCCCACATGCAGGCACATTTTGATGCATCTGCTGCAGACTTCTCTATTTTAATTGACAGAGATTTTTCTCATATTTGCAAAGATGTTTTCAAAGCCGTCTGCTGCAGATTTGTTGTATGTGGGAAAGGTTTTTCATTAAACATCTCTAAAAATAGCATATCTGGTTAACATTTCATGTCAGTTTGAACAGTTCCTCTCCATACATGGATGTTACATATTGCATATTGACCAGTGAAAATGTAAATAGATGCATTCCAGAGCAGAAATCAGTCTTACATGAACAGAGAAGGTAAAGGGAGTAAAGAAGAACTATTGCTCTTAAAATTAATATCGCCACCTTTCTCAAAGTGATTTCTTTGAAATATCTCTTCTTAAGATTGAAGAAAAATTATAAAGATACAAAATAATTAACCATACCTCATCTAGGTCCTTCTCCATGTTTGCAGAAGGCTCTATTTCCATTTCCGTTGAAAATATAAAAGTGATGTCAGAAATCACATATTCACATTAATTCACATACTTCATAATCCAATCTCAACAATGCGCTTTAGAATTTCCAATTTTCACCAAATGTAATCCATTTCCTATCAAGGCGTGAACCTAGAAACAACCCAGAATCAATCTTTCAAGGCTTTGTCAGTCAGTCAACATACTACACCTGCTATACTGTGTATAGATATATATTGTTACATCATTGTAAAAATTTCAGCAATATAATGTAAATATTTCATTCATTATCCATGGAAGAAACATAACCCTTTTCCCACATGCAACAACATTTTGACGCATCTACAGCAGAAGTCTTTTGAAAATATCATGGCCAGACTATTATGAGCTAATAATGAGCATTTCTCGTTTTGCAAATATGCTTTCACCTTTAGTAAATAATTAAATTTTCATTTATAGATCTTAACTATCCATACTTATTCATAGATGTTTTACAAAGTAATTTCTTGCAGATTTGTTGTATATGGCAAAGGGCAAAGTTCAACAGTTTTTAGGCATATCACATCAGGTTGTTTCCCTTCTATGTGTTTCCTGTTGTTCTTCCACCATTAATGCACCTTGATTTCTTATTAGGCACTTGCCTACTTGACAATACAGAAGACAGAGGACTGCTTCCAATGCTTTATCAATTTCACACATTTGCACACTTTCTGATCCCTCTGCAGCAGACTACTTGTGAAAACATTGTGGCAAAAGGAGAAATTGCTTGTTTTGTGGCAAAAAGAGAAGTTGCTAAAAATAAGCAATTTCTCCTTTTGCCACTATGTTTTCAACTCGATTTAATTAACTAAATTCTCATTTTTGCCAATTTGTTTTCAAAGTTGTCTGCTGCAGATTCGTTGCATGTGGAATTATTTATTTATTTATTTATTGGAGTTTTACGCCGCTTTCAACATTGCATGTGGAAGAGGGTAAAATGTTTCTACAGCCTGACAGAATGCAGCTTGAGCTGGGATTCAAACTCGATCACAACCCCTAATCTGCACTGACTTGCCTACCAGTCAGTTCACAAGCTAAAATGCATACCTCCTAGTCCCCCACAACGGTTTTGGGGACTCATTAGGCAAGTTTAACCCTTTCCTACAAACAACAAATCTGCAGCAGACAACTACATCCTGGCCAAAATGTGAAAAACTCTCTATAAATGAATATAGTACTATTAATAAAGAGAGTTGAAAACTTTTTTGGCAAATGGAGAGCTCATAATGAGCAATTTCTCCTTTTACCACAATGTTTTAAAAAGTCAACTGCTACATAACACGTCAATAAGGGTCTACAGCTAAGGAAGGGTTAACCCTTCCTACTGATCAGACAACTGTTTACACCACTGCAGCAGAAAGTCTTTGAAAAAGCAAAGAAGGAAAGGGAAAAATACAAAACCCCCAAACAAATTCACTTATATAATCTAAGTATGAATGCTATGTGTGTTTGTTTTAACCCTTTCCCTCATATAGACGCTTTCTGATGCCTCTGCAGCAGACGGCTTTTTGAAAACATAGTGACAAAAGAAAAAATTGCACAAAACGTGCAATTTCTCCTTTTGCCACAATGTTTTCCACTTTTTGTCATAGGTTATCCATTCAATTATGGAGATTTTCTATGTTTTGACAAAATACGTTCAAAGTCGTCTGCTGCAGAATTGTTGTATGAGGGAAAGGGTTAATAAACTGTTTTCAACATTACTTCAGTTATATCATGGCAACAGTTCACTTATTTATGATCCCTGGGTAACGCTTAGAAATGTGCAGTTAGAAAGAATACAGGCATCTATGTGAGAGTTTGGTTGTTTGAAAACATTGCAAAATAAGAAGATTCTCCAAATTCTTGCAGGCAAATCACAAATAAACATCATTTTGATTCATTTTGTCGTTACATTTTGCCAGAATTTTTCGGAATAAAAGCACAATTAAAAAGATGGATATTGGTCATTAGACATTTTGACTTGTTTTGTGAAAAACAGGCTTACATGCAGAATTAAATAAAATAAAATTGATCCATCGCTATAGCAATGCATGGTTAGCTAATTTATCATTGTAATAAGAATCATTTTATATCCCGTCAGACAATTTCACCCAACAATCCATGTAAAAAACTGTCATCCACTACCCACTATACATCAATGGTTATAAAATTTCCGCAATACAGCTGCGTTTACGAGTTTTTAACAACACCAAAAACATTCATGCATATGAAATTGTTTAGTTTTTTTACTTTCTTCGGTTTCTTGTATTTCAATCCCCCCTAACTTTCCCCTTGCCTTTTGCTTTTTTAATATAAGATGAGATCTTTTTGTTTTTTATAGAGGACAGTAAACTAGTCTACATCTAATATAACCCTTTCCCTCATACGACAATTCTGCAGCAGCCGACTTTGAACATATTTTGTATAAAAATGGAAAATCTCTATAATTGAATGGATAACCTATGACTAAAAGTGGAAAAACATTGTGTCAAAAGGAGAAATTGCACGTTTTGTGCAATTTCTTCTTTTGTCACTATGTTTTCAAATAGCCTTCTGCTGCAGAGGCGTCAGAAAGCGTCTATATGAGGGAAAGGGATAAAAATCATTTATTTTTTTCAATTTTTTTTGATGGTGTTCAATTTTATGGTGTTTGCAATAAAACATTTTATGCTGTATGGAATAATACTTCCGTTGTCAGACGGCAAACTCTCACTACCGAGTACGATTAAGTTGTGTTCAAGGACAACTAACCGTTTGCAATTTGAGACAAGTGCAGTTAAAGATTTATATGCACACAGAGTTCTAGATAGAGAGTTTACCCCCTTACGATTCTTGAGACGATTCTTTTGAGTACCCACAACAAAGGGTTTGCATTGATAATAAGAGAGAAATTGTGGAAAAAAGACCTGAATACCTCTCCTTATCTGACCGCTGTGCACATCCATGCATCTTAATCAAGTAATGACAAATATACACTGTATGCAGGAGTCTTCCAAACCCTTTCCCACATGTAGACGCTTTCTGAGGCCTCTGCAGCAGACGACTTTTGAAAATATTCTGGCAATTGGAGAAATTGCTCAGTATGAGCAATTCCTCCATTTGCCAGCAAGCTTTCAACTCCTATTTAATAATTATACCTTCGTTTATAAAATATTTCCATATTTTTACGGATATATTTTCAATGTCGTCTGCTTTAGAGTTTTTGTAAGTGGGAAAGGGTTTTAACACCTACTTTGACTACATTTAATTGGCAAATAGAGCAGAGCAGGAGTAATCATAGAGATTTTTTGCCACAAAACGCTCATCGAATCAAATCAGACATTTTCATAGGAATTTTCAGCCCTACAATCACGGCCATGGGTAAACAGCCAAATATTAGAACAACTGTTTGCAGGAACGTGTTTGGTGCCTGCCAATAAATCACTAGATTAAAAGCGTGGAGACGGGGACAGACGGACAACAGATAAGTGATTCCTAAGTGTTTTCCTGTGTTAACCCAATCCAACATACAACATTACTGCAGCAGACGACTTTGAAAACATTTTGACAAAAATCTGAAAAATCTCTCTATTAAATGAGAATTCAACTATTAAATAGAGTTGAAAACAATGTGGCAAGAGGAGAAATTGCTTCTTTTGAGCAATTTCTCCTTTTGTTGAACTGTTTTCAAAAGACGTCTGCAGCAGTGGTGTCAGAAAGTGTTTATATGTGGGAGAGGGTAGGTGACACAAAATGTTTCTGATGAGAAATCAATTGAACAAAATATGAAATTGCAAGCTTCAATAATCCAATAAACACAACTCCTCACATCCATCCATGTTAATCTAACTCTCAGTTAACTCTCAGTGCTCCCTCCCTCAAAGTTCAAATTGATATATTGCATTTGACCCACATATCAATGGCATATTTTCAAACAGGAAATATCTATTTGAATTTAATTCCTACCCTCTCCATCATATATTACTAAGGCAATAATAGACATCTTTGCCGCAAACAACCGTAGAAGAGCAGGGAAGAAATTGCTCATTTTCAATTTTGAGAGATGATTTATAGAGGGTTGCCTTTCCCACTTGCAGATGCATTCTGATGCAGCAGATGACTTTTGTGACAAAGCAAATAGGAAAATAACTCATTTCATCACATTGTCACAATATTTTCAGAAGTTGTCTGCTGCAGATGCGTCAAATGTGGCTGCAATTGGGAAAGTGGGAAAAAAGTAAGCGTTCCCCTTCTTCTGTTACACGCAGCAAATGATAGAGGCTATGAGGGCAGACTTTAAGATAAGAAGATTCTTAGGTCAGGATTATTATGTCAATTCTACCTGATAAAACATTAGAAAGGTAAGACAAACTGGAAACCCGAGTCAATCTAATCTGTCATGCTAACCCTTTCCCGCAAACAACAAATCTGCGGCAGACGACATTGAAAATATCAGCATCAAAATATGGAAATTCTCTATAAATGAAGAGTTAATGGGAGTGTGGCAAAACTATTAAGAGCAATTTTTCCTTTTACCACACAGTCATAACCACATTTTACCACAATGTTTTCAAAACGTGTCTGTGATAGGGTAAAGTTAATTTATATACCCGACCAAGGTATTTCTTTCACATAACCTAATATATGATACACAATTTTTTTTCCCCTAAAACCCTTTCCTATTGAATACCATCGAATAAAAGAAATTTTAACTTTCGAATAATGGTAGGATTTTGATATGACTGTTCACAAGTAAATTGCATAGTTATAGTGTGCAAGGCCCTCACAGAGTTAACCCTTTCCCTGATATAGACGCTTTCTGACGCCTCTGCAGCAGACAGCTTTTTGAAAACATAGTGACAAAAGAAGAAATTGCACAAAACGTGCAATTTCTCCTTTTGCCACAATGTTTTCCACTTTTTGTCATAGGTTATCCATTCAATTATGGAGATATTCTATTTTTTGACAAAATACGTTCAAAGTCGTCTGCTGCAGAATTGTCGTATGAGGGAAAGGGTTAAGACACACTTGAAACCTTGGAGTGCTCACACTCAGGGCATGCAGGGTAAGTTTTATGTTTCCCCCCCCCCCCCGACTTTTTCAAGAGGTATTAAAACATTTATGTCCCCAGTCCAATCAAACTTCCTAAAATTTATTGGTAGAAAACAATTTACACATTCTAGAGGAATCATCCCAACATCTGACAGAAGCACAATTTTTTCAATAATTAACCTAAAAGTTAAAGATTTTCTATATTTTTGCACAGATGTTTTCAATGTTGTCTGCTGCAGATTTGTCATATACGGGAAAGGATTAAATCATCACATCAGGTACAAGGCTAAATTCTACATTCCAGTAAATATTTCGCAAAATTATCCATCAAAGATGGATCATTAAATTAGTATAGAACAGAATAATTGAGCATCAAACGTCTGGGTTGTCTACCGCGATATGTCATTGACTGACAACCAGACTGTACAGAATTATTGATCCGGGTTGCCTAAGTGGTTAGGACATCTACTTTCTGAGCATGAGGTCGCAGTTCTAAGGGGTCAGTTCTGATATTACCGGCGGTTCACGAGTTGCAAACTAGTTAACCCTTTCCCTAGTACAGACGACATACGTAGGATGCATTTGCAGCAGTCAACTTTTGAAAACATTGCAGCAAAAGGAAAATTGCTCATAATGAGCAATTTGTCCTTTTGCAACAGTTTGTTCAACTTTATTCAACAAGAGGCCCATGATTTTCAATCCTGAGCATGTATGTATGGTGAAGATCGGATAGTAAATGGAGGCTCTTTTGTGTTCACAAGCTGTATTATAGCAATTTTGACAATTTCAAGGGCCATAATCCAGTCTTGCATGGGCGGATCTGGCTGGTTTGCGAAAAGAACCGAGCTCTCATCAATATTTAACTACTATCTAAGTTTGGTGAAGATCGGATGTTAAATGGAGGCTCTATTGTGTTCACAAGCTGTATTATAGAAATTTTGACAATTTCAAGGGCCATAATCCAGTCATGCAAGGGCACATCTGGATGGTTTTCAAAAGGAACCAAGCTGTCATCAATATTTTACTAATATCTAAGTTTGGTGAAGATCAGATGATAAATGGAGCCTCTATTGTGTTCACAAACTCTATTATAGCAATTTTGATAATTTCAAGGGCCATAATCCAGTCTTGCATGGGCGGATCTGGCTAGTTTGTGAAAGGAACCGAGCTCTCATCAATATTTAAGTAGTATCTAAGTTTGGTGAAGATTGAATAGTAAATGAAGGCTCTATTGTGTTCACAAGCTGTATTATAGCTATTTTAACAATTTCAAGGGCCATAATCCAGTCATGCAATGGCACATCTGGCTGGTTTTCTAAAGGAAATGAGCTCTCATCAATATTTAACTACTATCTGAGTTTGGTGAAGATTAGTTTGTAAATGGAGCCTCTATTGAGTTCACAATCTCAATTATAGCAATTTTGACAATTTCAAGGGCCATAATCCAGTCTTGCATGGGAGGATCTGGCTGGTTTGTGAAAGGAACCGAGCTCTCATGGATATCTAATTACTGTATACGTTTGATTGAGATACAATCAAAACTGAAGACTTTATCGCGTTCACAAGCTCTATTTTAGCAATTCTGACAATTTCAAGGGCCATAATCCAGTCTTGCATGGCTGGATCTGGCTGGTTTGCAAAAGGAACCAAGCTCTCATGGATACCTAACTACTGTGTAAGTTTGATGAAGATCAGATAGTAAATGGAGCCTCTATTGTGTTGGCGAAAGGAACCGAGCTCTCATGGATATCTAACTGCTGTATAAGTTTGATTGAGATTCAATCAAAACTGAAGACTGTATCACGTTCACAAGCAATTGTTTACGGACGCACAGACGACGGACACCACACCACGGCATAAGCTCTTCTGGCCTTTGGCCAGTAGAGCTAATAATTGTTCTTTCATTTATAGAGATTTGCCATATTTTATAAACTCAATGTTTTATAGTTGTCTGCTGCAGATCTGTTGTTTGTGGGAAAAGGGCAATGGCATTTGCTTCTTGAGGACGCAGTTTCATGGGGTCCATTCTGATGAACCGGGCTGGTGAGCACCAAACTTGCTTCTCTAATAATGGAAACAAACACCTGCCAAGTTTGGAGGTTGGCAAAAATGATTCAGGAAAGTAAAATGTGTTCAGGACTAGTGTATCATAGCCATTTCCCTCATATAGACGCTTTCTGACACCTCTGCAGCTTTTTTATATGTTTTGGACTTGATAATTTAAAGACTTATGCTACAGATTAATTGTATGTGGGAAAGGGTTAAGTCATATCACTGTGTTTACTATTTAATTTACTAAGTATCCTGGCACAATCGGTATTGTTATCCCAGAAACACTATGCGCCTAGGAGCTGATCAAAAGCCGGTACACATGGTATTGTCATCCCAGCAACACTGAGAATCCAGGAGAGAATCAAAAGCCAAGTGCTATCATTTTGAAAGTTTTAGGAGAGACCTAATCAGGGATCAAACCTTGGTGTTTCACTCTCAAGCCACGGTCACGCACATAGTTGACCGTAGTTCTGCGTAGTGCCACTACGGTCAACTAGGTAGACGGTCAAGTAGGGTCAACTACTTTCAAACTACGGTCACATTAGGGTCATTGCATCCAAGCTCACCAGAGATATTTTGAATATGTTGAACATTTTTGTGCTAATCACGGCCAAATCATGGGTAGTACAAACTACGTTTATAACTACGTTGAACTACGTCCAACTTTGTTTAGTACGTTTAAATACGCTACACTAGTCAACTACGTGCGAGACCGTAAGATGGTGTCTTCAAGAGGGACCGCTACACCACCACACTAAATGCTTCTAGAAGATCTGGTATTCTCAAAATATGAGGCCCAAGAGGGCCAGTATCACTCCACTTAAACATTCGGCAAAACTCAAATCACTATAGTCATATAAAACAATGTTTTTCGACCAATCAACATGGCTTGAAAGATTCTAATAGAGGGTCATCCAAGGAATATTCCTACAAAATTATTTGGAATTTGGCCAGATACTTTTTGAGAAGAAGAATTTTGAAGTTTTCATGGCGGCCCTGTTTTTTTCCAACCAATCAACATGGCTTGAAGGAAAAAGAGTGCCACCCCCAATCAACATGGCCTGAAGGAATCTGATAGAGGGTCACCCAAGGACTTTGGGTTGCCATGGAAACCAGAATTCTGCATGGATCCAAGAAAATTGAAGGAATTTAGGAGAGGACATTAAGAGGATGCTACATTTGTACCTGTGAAGTTTCATGCCAAGTCGCCCAGTAGTTATAGAGGAGAAGTCGTTTGAAGCAAAAACTATGCATGCAAGACGGACAATTCGCCATGACATAAGCTCAAATGACTTTCAGCCAATGGCGCTAAAACCCACTTTTAACTCTTTCCCACACACAACAAATCTGCTGCAGACCAACTTGAAAAACATCTATATATATATATATATATATATAGGCAAAACAATGAGAAATATCTATAAATGAAAAGTATAACTGAGCAAGTGCATAGGAAAAGGTACAACGAAGGTGGCATTTTCAAACAGTGTACACTTCAGATCTCCCTACACATCTACTCATTCTTATCCGAATCTACACACCCTTACAGAAGCTTCTAAAAAGCTTGTATAAGTAGTACATGAAATGTGTATATATTGATCAGACTGTACAGATGTACGCACTGATCTAGATCTACATTGTTGACAAACGCCAACTTGTACATTATCCCATGCATGGGTTTCAATTTATGAAAAAAGTCAAGTACGTTCTGCTTTGGGACAAATATATCAAAAGTCTTCTGCATCATAATTATGTGTCAGAATTCGCCAGCATGTGGGAAAAGGTTAAACAAATACATCCTTGGTAACATCAATTGTACAATTTTTATAATCATTTCTCATGTGAGCAAATTCCTACATCCTAAAATGCAAATCATTGACAAAGCAAAACCTCACTTTATCAGCATTAGTGCCAATTTTCACTCCTACAATTTTTTAAATTAATTTAAGTTTAAAATCATTTTTTCAACAATTTTTCAGCTAACCAATGGCAAGTAGTCCACCTGTTATACAAATAAAGGATTGGGATTACTGATAAATTTCAAATTAATTAACCCTTTCCCACATATAGACCCTTTCTGAAACCGCTGCAGCAGATGACTTTTGAAAACATTATGACAAAAGAAGAAATTGCTCAAAAAGAGTAATTTCCCCTTTTTCCACAATGTTTTCAACTCGATTAAAAAATAAAACTCATTTGTCGAGATTTTCACATTTTCACCAAGATGTTTTCAAAATCGTCTACTGCAGATTTATGGTATGTGGGAAAGGGTTAAACTCTGACATCAGATAAATGAATACAACAATCAAAAGAATAGGCGGTGGGTGTCGCCATGAAACAACAAGCGTTTGCCAGACAGTTTTCAAACTATTAAAAACATTGAGGGAAATGGAGAAATGGGATATGATTATCCAACATATATTGATATAGTTGTCATAAGTCTTTTGCTTCTAACTCTTTCCCCACCTATAGAAGCATTTTAACGCATCTGCAGCAGATGACTTTTGAAAACATCGTGACAAAAGGAGAGATTGCTCAAAACAAGCAATTTCTCTTTTTGCCGCAATGTTTTTAACTTTTTTCGGTAATTATACCTACAATTATAGGATTTTCCACATCTTTTAGTAGTCATTTTCGAAATCGTCTGCTACAGATTTGAAGGAATTCAGGAGAGGATATTGAGAGGATTCTTTATATGAAGTTTTGTTTTGAGCAATATCTCCTTTTGTCACAATGTTTTCAAAAGGACGAAGTAGCGACTATTATGCTCCCCCGAAAATTTTTGGGGGATCAGAAATATATTTCATATCTCCGTTTCCCAAAATGTATTCAACACCTTATCACAATTATGGAATCCGCTGTGGTCGAGTGGTTAGCGTCGGGGATTTCGAAACCGGGTGTCCCGGGTTCAATCCCCAGTCGCGGCACTATGGTCATGGTGGAGTGCCCTTGGGCAAGGCACATTTTCTAGCCTAGTACTGGTTTGTTTACCCAGGGATCATGAATAATTAAATTTAATTGCGCGCTAAATGGACCTTAGCTGTCGATGCGCCATAAAACAATATACATTCATTCATTCATTCATTATCACAATTATGCTTCCTCTTTGCCAGGTAACATTATGATTCCTCATGAAATTTATTTGAACCCTTTCCCTCATATAGACACTTTCTGATGCCTCTGCAGCAGACAGCTTTTAAAAAACATATATGGTGAAAAAAGAATAAATTGCTAAAAACAAGCAATTTCTCCTTTTGCCACAATGTTTTCCACATTTAGTCATTTAATTATTGAGATTTTCCTCTTTTTGACAAAATATGATCAAAGTCGTCTGCTGCAGAATTGTCTTATAAGGGAAAGGGTTAAAGCACCTGGCTATAACCCTTTCCACAATTCAACAAATCTCCAGCAGACAACATCGAAAACAAATAGGCAAAACTGTGCAAAAAGTCCCTAAATAATATGAACGTATTTAAAACTATTAAATAGGATTGAAAACATTGTGGCAAAAGGGGATATTAACTCATGAGCAATATCTCCTTTTGCCACAGTGGTTTCAAAAGTCATCTGCTGCAGAGGCATCAGAAAGGGTCTACATGTGGGAAAGGAATAATATAATATCTGGTTATTGTTTCATGATAAATCATGTCAGCCTTTGGATTGAAAGGTTTCATCATAAATTATACGCTATTAATAAAAAGAAGTATTTTTTTACCTTAACTGTTTCCAATACTTCCACAAATAAATCCGTATCTGATTTCTTTCTCTTTATACAGCAAAGATTTTTCACAAGTTTTTTCCCCTTTAACGGCATTGTAACCGAACGAAAATCCAAAACACATTCACTTTTTCCTGCACCTAGTTTGAATGTTTATGAATGAATGACATTTCCTATGTCAACATGCATTTTACAACACGCGCGCACACACATACAAAGGTCACCAAAAAGTGCACATATTTGTCTTTATTAACCCTTACCCATGTTTTATCTTCAGAATCGGGGATTTAACCCTTTCCCTCATATAGACGCTTTCTGACGCCTCTGCAGCAGATGGCTTTTTGAAAACCTGGTGACAAAAGAAGAAATTGCTCAAAACGAGCAATTTCTCCTTTGGCCACAATGCTTTCCACTTTTAGTCATATATATATATAGGTTATCTATTCAATTAAAGAGATTTTCTATTTTTTGACAAGATATGTTCAAAGTCGTCTGCTGCAGAATTGTCATATGAGGGAAAGGGTTAAAAAGACAACTTTAAGGTTCAGATTGATATAATAAAAGTAAATATTTACAATAAAATAAATGTTTTGCAAATAATATTATTGAGGAAGATATAATGACATATAGCCCTTTTCTACATACAACAAATCTGCAGCAGACAACTTTAACAAGAGGGCCAAGATGACCCTAAATCGATCACCTGATTGATAGTAAATTAGTAGAAATATCTGGGAAAAAGATCAAGGAGTGCAATTAGAACTTCAAGGAGTGAACACTTCTCAAGAAACAGCTTATAAGTAAAGGTCATTTATATCTTGAAATCTAACAAGAACTTCAATTAGAAATGAATTATTAAGTTTTTATCATTTTGCACCTTTCTTGATCTGTTTTTAATATAAACCAATATGGCTTGAACAGTTTTTTTAGAGGGGCATTTAAGGATTCTTTCTACTGAATTATCTTGGAGTCTGACAAGCAGATTATGGAGGAAAAGGATTTTAAAGTTTGGTCGTTTTACTCATGTTCTGATACATGTATGGTGAGTGTAAGGAACGACAACTCTGCGAAGGAGATTGCCCTTGCATAATACTCTGCCAAGTGTTACCTCCCTTAGACCATAAATCTAATAACCATATGTCATTTGAAGCAAAAAGTTTAATTACTCCTTTTCTGATGCTGCTTGGTTGCTATGCCTTTCAACAAATCAATATGGCTTGACAAAGTATGTAGATGATCAATGAAAGAACATTTCTACAAAACTATCTTTAAATCAGACAAGCACTTTTATAAGGATGCTTTATTAAAGTATTGTCATTTTGCCCCTTTTTTGATGCCGCCTGACTGCCATGTTTTTCGACCAATCAGTATGGCTTGAACAATTTTTATAGAGGGTCACCCAAGGAACATTTCTACCAAATTATATTTGAATCTGACAGGCAGATTCGGAGGAGAAGATTTTTAAAGTTTGGACATTTTGTCCCCTTTCTGATGCCGCAGCAACCAAAGTTCTCAATGGAATTTAAATCTTTGAACAACTTTGAAAGAGGCCAACCAGAGGAACAGTCCTGTGATGTTTCACGAAAATTGTCCTTGGAGTTTAGGAGGAGTTGATGTTTAAAGCTAAAAGTTAACACCAGACGGACGACGGACGACGGACGACGGACAAAAAGTGATCAGAATAGCTCACCTTCAGCCTTCGGCTAAGGTGATCTAAAAACACATATAGGCAAAAAATATGAAAAATCACTATAAGTGATTTTATTACTTATTACTTATTATTATTTTATTTATTATTATTTTTAAAATTGAAAACATTGTGGCAATTAAAGGAGAAATTGCACATTATGAGCACTCTCTCCTTTATCGGCAATGTTTTCAAAAGTTGTCAGTTGCATGCAGAGGCATGAAAATGTGTTTTATGCGGGAAACGGTTAATGAAAACTATTACCATTAAAACAGGATATAATTTTTTTTTTAACTTCTTATAACCCTCTCCCACATATAGCCGCTTTCTGACGCCTCTATAGAAGACAACTTTTGAAAACTTTGTGTACAAATGTGAAATTGCTCATGATGAGCAATTTCTCCTTTGGCCACAATGTTTTCAACTTTATTTAACAATTAAGCTATTAATTTTTGAGATTTTTCATGTTTTCAAAGTCGTCTGCTGCAGATTGATTGTATGTGGGAAAGGTTTAAATATGTATAAGAAACAACTGAATAAGATTTGGTATTTAGAAATAATGACATGTACATTTTACAATGGTTTTTCCATTATCCAAAATATTATTTTTATGCAAAATGCTTGTATAACAAGGTGTATATACAGTCAGTTTCAAATGAATCCAGCATTTCATCAGGAATTGGGATCTTCCAATAAACGCATAAATTTAACCCTTTCCCTCATATAGACGCTTTCTGACGCCTCTGCAGCAGACAGCTTTTTGAAAACATAGTGACAAAAGAAGAAATTGCTCAAAACGAGCAATTTCTCATTTTGCCACAATGTTTTCCACTTTTAGTCATAGGTTATCCATTCAATTATAGAGATTTTCTATTTTTTGACAAAATACGTTCAAAGTCGTCTGCTGCAAAATTGTCGTATGAGGGAAAGGGTTAATACCAACAACATGAAAGACTTAGGAATGACAATTGGGGGGGGGGGGGGGGGGGGGAGTTATTATTATCTAGTAGATAAAGATGTGCGCATAAACAGACCTATACTGTATTGTTACAAAATTATGTCCTGTTATTACCTTCACAATGACAATGTACTTTATGGGAAAGAGACATTTATCAGCTCTATTTATAAAACACATTCCGGACATATATATATTCCACAATGCTGTGACTACATCCTTAATAACTCTTTCGTCAGATCTATTAAACCCTTTTTTCACATACGACAGATCAACAGCAGACGACTTTGAAAACATGCCCGCAAAAATGTTGCAAATATCTATTAAAGAAAGTATATTTATTGAAAAGAGTTGAAAACATTGTGGCAATTGGGAAATTGCTCTTCATGAGCAACGATTTGTCACAATCTTTTCAAAAAGTCGTCTGCTGCAGTGGCATCAAAATGCGTCTATATCTGGGAAAAGGGTTAAAAAAAACCATTCCTGACTTATTGCACAATGCAGTGATTATAAAATTATTAACTATTTTCCACATGCAAACGCACTTTGATACATCTACAGCAGAAGACATATTTTCTCCTTTTGCCACAATGTTTTCAAATCTATCAAAATGTAACACTTTCATTCAGAATAGATGTTTTCTACTTTACTTGTTGCAGATTTATTGCATGTTCGAAAGGGTTTTAAAACAAGAAAATGATAATTTTGTTGAATAGACCAAAAAGTAACATATACATGTACATGTTGCATTGCACCACAAATGGACATAAAAGTACAAGGAAATTTAAGTTTTGCTTTTAACGAAACAAGCCTATCCTTAATTTATTTTGTTTTACAGACGGAGATAAAGAATTTGGCTAATCCACTGAATTTACATAATTTTACACAGGTACTTTCACTTCATTATTAATCATTGTCACCTAACCCCCTTAATAACTCGAAAAAACCCATATATTAAAACAGTCCCTTGCACACTTATTATGTAGTGTTTTAAATAATTGTTGGGAATAATCCATTAAGATTATGAGTATAAATGATACTATATCTAATCTTCAAACTAAAAATTTGTTACCGAAATGCGTGACATATGTTTTATGACGTTAATTTTGCGGCTCTAATAAGTAACTTGTCAAATGAAAAGAAAACAACTGAATTCTCAAGTTAAGCCATTAGAACTGTTCATAAAATCCAAATATATTTATCTCTGAAAAAAGAGAAATCTGCCCGCTACATATTTCTAAAACTAGAACGTACAAAATTTAAGGCATGAAATATAAAATATTTCACTTCCTTAAGAATAATCAACAAAATAAAACAAACATTGAAATTTATCTCAGTAATAAATAAAGTAAAATAATTCACAAATGTCTTTTTGATTTAGCAAAATATGTGTGTAAATATGTAACGTAAAAAAAAATAGGTTATGCAAATACCTTAAGGTACAGAACAAATATGCAGAAAAATGTTCAAACTGTTTAAACTAATCAAGTTAACAAATTTCGAATTGGCCATTGATGTATGGATTGTGCGTAATGATCAACCTATCTGTACGTCAGCTATCGATTATCACATTACCTCAGAGGCATTATAAATTAATAGTCACTCCTTTTTTCTTAGTAAAAATTACTAATTCTCCATATATGCGTATAAACATATCATTTACCCTTTCCCTCAAAGCAAACACATTTTGATGTCATTTCTCAATTTTGTCACAACTCTATTGAATAATTAAACTTTCAATTGTAGAGTTTTGCATATTGTTGAGAATAAGTTTTTTAAGTTGTTAAGTTTTATATCGGGATACTCTGAATTGTTTGTTTTTTCGATTTTTTGTATGGGGCAAAAGGTTTATAAAAGTATTAGAGTTAGAGATACACAAAACTGTTCAATTTAGGAGCACACAGTTTATGACACGTCAACAAATCAAAGCGTGACGCACAGACCTACAGAGGACGGAGAAGCGATCCCTATAATTCAATAGACGTCAAAAGCACTCGTTCAGATCACAGGCTTCTTTTTCCATATTGTTTTTAGAAAACAAACTAGTGAGATTAACCAGGGAAAATTCGGAATAACTGATGCATCGCGATCTGCAACACTGAACTCATGATGAGCAATTTCTTCTTTTGTGACAATGTTTTCCACTGTATTCAATCATTATACCTTAACCCTTTCCCTCATACGACATTTCTGCAGCAGACGACTTTGAAAGTATTTGGTCAAAACATAGAAAATCTCCAAAAATGAATGGATAACATATGACTATAAGTGGAAAACATGGTGGCTAAAGGAGAAATTGCACGTTTTGTGCAATTTGTTCTTTTGTCACTATGTTTTCAAAAAGCCGTCTGCTGCAGAGGCGTCAGAAAGTGTCTATATGAGGGAAAGGGTTAAGTTATTAGTTAGAGGTTGTCTACATTTTTTGCCACAATGTTTCAAGGTTGATTTAACCCTTTCCCTTATCCACAAATCTGCAGCAGACGACTTTGAACATATTTTATCAAACAAGAGGGCCATGATGTCCCTTGATCGCTCACCTGATTTTATTTTGTTTCACTTTAGCCATATAAGCCCACTGGAGGCCATAGTTTTCGACCAATCAACATGGCTTGAAGGAGTCTGATAGAGAGTCACCCTAGGAACATTTCTACAAAATTATTTGACACTTTCGGAGGAGAAGATTTAGTAGGTTTTCACTATAGCCATATAAGGCAAAATAGACCCGCCCTGTTACTTAGGTGAAGATGTTGACAGACGCACAACGCACCGCCTTTCACCGGACAAAAGGCAATCACAATGTGATTAATACCCCCGAAAGCTGCCCTGATTGGAAAGGCAGTGAAATTTTACGAACCCCACCTTAAATTCCATCTTTTAGTTTTAAAGTTATTCTCCACACAAGAAAAAAGTAAGAAAGGGTAATGAAAGTTATTCTACGGACAAGAAAAAGTAACAAAGGGTAATAACTCTGTAATTAGCTAAAAAAGAGTTATGGTTCTTGTACACTGCATCATCTCATTGTGCTCTACCATTGTAAATTCCATCATGTGGTTTTAAAGTTATTCTCCGGACAAGAAAAATTAACAAAGAGCAATAACTCTGTAATTAGGTAAAATAGAGTTATGGTTCCTGTACACTGCACTTCATCTCAATGTGTTATATCATCGTATGACATTTTATTAAATTCCATAATTATTGTCGTTTTGAAATTATTCTGAAGAAAAAGTAACAAAGGGCAATAACTCTGTATTTAAGTAAAATAGAGTTATGGTTCCTGTACACTGCACTTCTTCTCAATGTGTTGTATCATCGTATGAAGTTTTATTAAATTCCAACAATTAGTTTTAAAGTTATGCTTCGGACAAGGAAAATCGCAACTGACCAACCGACCGACCGACCGACCAACTACAGGGTGGGTGACTTCAATATACCCCCTCTAAACTTCGTTTATCGGGGTATAAAAATGCTAAATTGAAGAAGAAACAAGAGGCCCAAGAGGGCCAGTATTGCTCCACTGCCATTAGGCAAAAATTAAATCTCCAAACAGCCCCAAACCCTTGTGGCCATGTTTTTTGACCAATCATTATGGCTTGAAGGAATCTCGTAGTGTGTTACCCAAGGAGAACATTTTCTGCAAAATTATTTGGAAATCTGCCAAAACTGGAAGCAATATTTTAAAACCAATGAACATGGCTTGGAGGAATTTGATAGAGAGCAACCCAAGGAACATTTCTACAAAATTATTTGAAAATCAGTCGGATACTTTCGTCAGAGAATTTTTTAAGTTTTCAATACAGTCATATAATGCAAAACAGCCCTGCCCCCTGGTGGCCATAGTTTTCGACCAATCAACATGGCTTGAAGGAATCTGATAGTGGGTCACCAAAGGATTATTTCTACCAAGTTATTTGAAAATTGGCCTGATACTTTCGGAGGAGAAGATTTTTTAAGTTTTCACTATAGCCATATAAGGCAAAATAGCCTCGCCCTCTGGCGACCATGTCTTTCGACCAATCAACATGGCTTGACAGAATCTGATACAGGGTCAGACCAATCAACATGGCTTGACAGAATCTGATAGAGGGTCAGATCAATCAACATGGCTTGACAGAATCTGATAGAGGGTCAATCCAGGAAAATGTCTACAATAAGATTTTTTAAGTTTTCACTTTAGCCATAAAAGGCAAAATAGCCCCGCCGCCTGGCGGCTATGTTTTTCAACCAATCAACATGGCTTGAAGGAATCTGATAGAGGGTCATCCAAGGAACTTTTCTACAAAATTATTTGAAAATCGTCCAACCAGTGGTTTTTTGCATGGATTAAAAGAAATTGAAGAAATTATGGAGAGGACATTGAGAGGATGCTTCCTATGAAGTTTCATCCCAATTGGCCAAGTGGTTAGGGAGGAGATGTTGTTTGAAGCAAATAATTGACGCACGTAGCACGACGGACAATTCGCCATGACATAAGCTCGACTGGCTTTCAGCCAGTGGAGCTAAAAACAACAATCACCAGATAGAAACAAAAGAAATATCAGCCAATGAAAAAACTCACCTTTTCAAATTCCCATTGTTGAAATGTATGCTTGAAATAGGACAAGATAAAGAGATTAATAAACTGTGGATAAAAATTTGTTGGCAGTGTCCAATCTAGGAGGGGGGATCGTGCTAGTTCTCACAAAGTTTTGAATATTCCCCCATAAATGTGTATAGAAGGGGGGATATTTTTATATAGACAAGGAAGGAAAAATGTCTGGATTTGTTCATAAATCAATTTTCCGATCAAATGCCCCCATTATTTTGAATCCTAGATCAGACACTGACAAGGCAGTGCACCTGTTCTGTCTGACCGGATTCCTTACTATTGGCTGCTCAACTCAACTTCTCTTGATATTCCTGAATGTGGCTATGAAATATTCCAGATTCAAAGCTGGACAATTCCATTTTCCCTTATACAGCAATTCTGCAGCAGACGACTTTGAACGTATTTTGTCAAAAAATAGAAAATCTCCATAATTGAATGGATAACCATTATTATGACAAAAAGTGGAAAACATTGTGGCAAAAGGAGAAATTGCACGTTTTGTGCAATTTCTTCTTTTGTCACTATGTTTTCAAAAAGCTGTCTGCTGCAGAGGCATCAGAAAGCGTCTATATGAGGGAAAGGGTTAAATCTTAGGATTTTTCATGTGAACTAGATTTTTAGTATTTCTGAGTACTTTGATTAAAATCCAACATTGGAAGGGTTTAATCAACATGAATGATGGTAACTACATCTTGTGACCAATTGGTTCAACATGCTTTGATGCAAGGTACTCACCATGGGCACAGTTCTTAGCCTAGTATTGGTTAAACAGCCACAGGGATTTTGCTCGCCAATAAGCTATATTCTGAGCCGAGTGCGAGGGTAAATAACCCCAGAGAACAAACAAACCAGCCACAGGTTTTCCTGAATGAGTGTACTATCTATCACCAGGGATAACACAAGAAGATGTGTCAAAGGCATCTATAAGTTGGAAAGGTATTAAGATCAAAGTACTGAAAGTACTAGTAACAAATTATTTTGAAAATGTAATTAATAATTGCATTTGATCATGTTTTTTGTTTGTTTTAAACTTGCTTTAAAACTTAGTAGTTTTTTTAGTTCGACTATTCGAAGAATATGAGAGCTATAACAGTCACTTGTGCGTCGGCGTTGGCGTTGCAACTTTGGTTAAATTTTAAACCTTCACTCACTTATTGGACATCATCAAATGACCTTGCAGGACAAGTCCCATAACTCTATATCAGATTTTGACACAATTATGCGCCTTTTCTAACTTAAAATTTTAGTTAGAGTTGTGCATGCATGTTGACCTTCCTTATTGTGGGATGATGGGCTTCCTGCAGTGATTCACTCTTTAATAATTATTTTAGGGATTGAAACATATTTGACCCAAGTAATTATCTGGAGCTCTGTATCACAGAGATGCCAACAGATTTGTGGAAGTATCGTTGTGCAATTCTATTTGTTTCCTTAAGATGATAGAAGAAAAATAAAATGACAAATAACACTTAAACGCACACAGGGAAATCTCACCGTTTTGTCTCCGTTTCCAACTTGAAAACGATGTTCTAATTATGGACCATTCATTTATATTTAGAAGCCATTCGGGCAAAGGTGAGCGTCAAAATGCTTGTTTTATCAAGAAAAGCGGCTATTTGTGGGAAAGATTTAAGTATGCTTGTCATTATCTATTTTTGTTACCATCTGCAACATGTTTGTCATGATGCATTTGATTTATCAGGGTATTCATACCATTACAGTATTGTCTATTCTTACTTGAACACATTTAACCCTTCCGATGGATTAAAGTCAGGTCTCCAGAATGATTCATTGGTATGCGAATTAAATATTAAATAATATTGGTAAATCTCTTAATCTTGATGAACTTTATTATTTGGAGACACATTGTGTATAACTAGGGGAGAAAAAAAACAAAATACATCACTGCATCAGTCAAAATCATCCACGGGAACTCCCATATGCAAAGATCAATTGTTTTGGGGGGAACTTTTTCATGATGTTTTCTTTAAATTGGCCGTTGTTTATTTACCATGTCATCGATTAAATTATTAAAAACGTATTCTGCTATTGCAAAACTCAGCAGTTCTTCCATTCTGATATATTTTAATAACGAACCAGGTTTAATTGGTTGTGCAGACGGATCATTTTCGCTTGGAGCAGACATTATTTGTGTATAAATTCCGAAGCGTGAGAACTTGTTGTTCCTTAAAAACTGCACATACCGGTGAAGTAGGCGAATTACATACGGTGTTAGGGTAATTTATTCGACCGCGATTATATTTAACGATCGGGATTTCTCTGGAAAATACGTCACTTTCATTTTGTCTTATGATTAAAACGACGCACAGAAAATGTTCTATATTCGTTATTCCGGATTTAAATGCGTGATACGACGAACAGGAAATATTTTCATTCGTTTTTCCTGCATTTCAATGCGGTGATAATGTATTCACGCACCTTATCTGGAGCTCTGCAGATACATTGCTCTACAACGTTGGGTCGAAGGTCAGGTTTGCTAGCGTTACATAATGGGCACCTGTTAACTACGTCACTCCCTAGTGAATGGGCGTACAACTCAAAATTCATACATGCCTGCAGACACATGAAATATATGCCTTTATTATTAAATTGATATTATCTTGAGAATTGATTCTCTGTGTTGATTCGATAGTATAAATATGACTTCACTGTATTGAAAAAACACGTAGAAGTCATTTTAATATCGAAAAAATACTAGGACTATTTAGGTGCAGCTAATGTGTATTCTAAGCGGAAGTGTAGTTTAACCGTGACTTCGGCAAAGCAACACGATCGCGTTAACCGCATTATTTTTTGAGAAAAAATAATTCGTTAAAAATTAACCACAACAATATAATGTAAATATTTCATATACAGATAGACAGTTAACCCTTTCCCTCATACGATAATTTTGCAGCAGACGACCTTGAACATATTTTGTCAAAAAAAAGAAAATCTCTATGATTGAATGGATAATGTATGACTAAAAGTGGAAAACATTGTGGCAAAAAGAGAAATTGCTCGTTTTGAGCAATTTCTTCTTTTGTCACTATGTTTTCAAAAAGCTGTCTGCTGCAGAGGCATCAGAAAGCGTCTATATGAGGGGAAGGGTTAACTGTTTACCTGATCATATATTGTTAGAGTCAGCTGCTTTAACTATTTCATTGCCTTATTTCACAAAGTTGACTCTTCCATGTTGAAAATTGGACCACTCCATTTTTCATCAAAAGAAATTTGGTAAAATTTAATGTCAAAGTTACGAGATGTCTCACCTGAATCTGCATTGTTTGCAAAAGCCTTTAATTGTCTTTGGCAGCAAAAGGGTTCAAGTTATATTACGAAAAAACTTTACTATTTTGAAAACCATATGTATAATTTGGAAAAGAAGTTGAAAAGCTCCTTTGCCCACCATGTTTTCAAATGTTTCCAGCTCACTCAGTAGAAGCGTAACAAATTGTCTTCACCAGAAAAAGGTAGTGAAGGGATGAAAACAGACACTGTTTATAATACAGTTCAACAGATGTAATTAAACTCTATCTATGCAAGCAGACATGTTCTTTCAACAAACCCACAAAGTTTTTGTACATTATGTTAGGTAAAGTAAACAGGATTTTATAAATAGAGCTTAGATAATCATATTTTACATGCATTCCAAAGCTTTTTTGTGTCTATATAATCACCAGCAAACAATTCCTTTCAACAACTTGTCAATTACAATTCCTAAATAATTATACCATTAATGCTTTCCCTCATAAAGACGCTTTCTGACGCCTATGCAGCAGACGGCTTTTTGAAAACATAGTGACAAAAGAAGAAATTGCTCAAAACAAGCAGATTTTCTATTTTTTTTGTCAAAATATGTTCAAAGTCGTCTGCTGCAGAATTGTCGTATGAAGGAAAGGGTTAATGTGCGGATAAACAGACCTATACTGTATTGTTACAAAATTATGTCCTGTTATTACCTTCACAATGACAAAATATGGTCAAAGTCGTCTGCTGCAGAAATGTCATATGAGGGAAAGGGTTAACCCTTTCCCGCATACCTACTCTTGATTGTTTAGTATCTAATACGCTGCTCTCAACAATTTTTCAGTTATATCAAGGCATTTCTTGGATAAGTTACCAGCACATCCTGACACAAGCCTGTTAGTTATTATGCTAACCCAGCAACCCTGAACGCTAAGAAGGGCAGGAATTAATAACTACCATTTTTAAAGTCTTTGGTATGACCCGGCCGGGGATCGAATCCGCAACCTCCAGCACCCCAGGTGGACAGAATTTAACACTTAGTTGGAAAATGTTGAGCAATTTCACCTCCAAAGTTTACAAAATTTGTCTGCTACATAGGCTTCAAATATCACCTTCAGCTGGTAAATGGTAAACTGAAGAGTGAAGGCAGGTGTTAAGACCTAGATAAGTATAGGGTTACTGACCAGCAGACCATTGGAAAGTAATGATTAACCCTTTCCCACATACAACAAAACTGCAGCAGACAACTTTCAAAACCATTTGGCAAAGATATGTATGGAACACATCTGTAAATGATAATATAATAATGTTCCTTTTGCCATACAGTATTGAATAGTTAGTTTAATTTATATAGATATTCCATGTATTGGTCCAGATAATTAAAATTCTTCTGCTTCAAATTTGAAGTACATGGGCTAAGAGTTAGAGATCCCAATCTTTCTAAATATGATAAATGACTTCTGTGACCCACTGTTTCATATTCAATTAACAAGTTCTAATTAGTCGGGGTCAACTCTAAATTGGTATCAAAGGGAGAGTTAACTTGTTTGTTTTCTCCAAAACATTGCCCATGTTACTGGACCAAACCCTTTGATGTTGGTATTTAAAAGATTTGTCTAAGTGATACAATTCTATTGCGCACCAAAACATAGGATTCAAGAGTCATAAAAGAACTTCAGAACCTATAAACCCTGCACCTTATCTCTCACTCTGTAGAAACATTGATGTTTTATGTCACTTTCACAAGTATTTCAGTTATACATACAATGGCATTTCCTGAGAAGCCATTACTACCATTTTTTCAAGGGATTAAACCTCAGTTTAGTGATCCCAAGGCTGAAGCTCAAATAAACTAACCACTTCGCCATGGACACGGTACAGATCCTATGTCAAACTAATGATAGGAAGGTTGGTTATGTTGACACACACTGGAAAATCTTGAAACATTGTGGTTTTAGCCATTTACAAAAGTTATGTTAGTTATACCATGTCGACAGCATGATCCAATGTTGATTTATCAGTTCTAGGCTAGGAAATGTGCCTTGCCCAAAGCCAATTTGCTGATTGACTTAATATAAGCAGGGATTGAATGTGGGTCACATGTCTCAAATCATGCTTGCTAAACCCATTGGCCACAGCAAAATTCCACACTAATTTGTAACTCATTTGACTTAATGTGAAATTTAGTCCAAAGGTCTAGCTTGTAAAGCTGTGTATTTCTAAAATCCTTAGTTTCAACTCCAACCCCATGTTACAATATTTTTCTCATGTTTTCCTTCATACTGCCTCAGTGGTGTAGTGGTAGAGTTACGGGAGGTCATGGATTCAATCCTGGGTTGGTTCCTACCAAAGACTTTTAACAAGAGGGCCATGATGGCCCTATATAGCTCACCTGATTTTTTTTCGTCACTTTAGCCATATAAGCCCTGCCCCCTGGCGGCCATAGTTTTCGACCAATCAACATGGCTTGAAGGAATCTAATAGAGGGTCACCCTAGGAATATTTCTACAAAATCATTTGAAAATCAACCATACACTTTCAGGGGAGAAGATTTTTTAAGTTTTCACTCAAGCCATATAAGTCAAAATAGCCTCGCCCCCTGGTGGCCATGTTTTTCGACCAATCAACATGGCATGAAGGAATCGGATAGTGGAACACTTAAGGAACATTCTAAATCTTTATCTTGAAAAATACTGAGAGGTCGTAGAAACAACGTGAAAAATTGTTGAAAAGGGTGTAACACACCAAACAATCAATAAATCGATCTTGTTTCCTCCTCTTCAAAGCAGGTGACACTGAATATATCAGTGCATTGTTGAAAAGGATGTAACACACCAAACAATCAATCAATCAATCAATTAATCTTGTTTCCTCCTCTTCAAAGCAGAGAACACTTAGTATATCAGTGCAGGTAAAGGATTAACTTTAGCAAAGTATTGGGATTAATGTCTTCTTACAGAAGGTTTCAAGTACAATTGAAAGCCTAGTAAGATAAATGATCTGTAATAGGGCACCTGATCTTCATGGTCACTAATTATAATTGTTAACCCTTTCCCTCATATAGACGCTTTCTGACGCCTCTGCAGCAGACGCCTTTTTGAAAACATAGTGACAAAAGAAGAAATTGCACAAAACGTGCAATTTCTCCTTTTGCCACAATGTTTTCCACTTTTTGTCATAGGTTATCCTGAATTATATTATATTGAATGGATAACCTGTTTTGACAAAATACGTTCAAAGTCGTCTGCTGCAGAATTGTCGTATATGGGAAAGGGTTAAACCATTCCCAAATACATATACTCTACAAAGCCTCTGCAGCAGACGACTTTAGAAAACATTTTGGCAAAGGGAATAATTTCTCTTTTGCCTCGATCTGGACAACATTTTCAACTTTATTCAATAATTGTTCTTTCATTTTTTGAGAGTTTCCATATATATGTTAGACTAAAAGTGTGCAAAGTCGACCGTTTCAAATTAGTTGTATGCGAGAAAGGATTAAATTGATATATGAATGGAAAAAAACAGAAATATTTTGGAACTATATCCTATCACAGACCAAAACATTGCTCAGAGGTACAGATAAGGAGGGGTTTGCAGCTCTTTTACCCACAATATCTCTCTAACTATTGAACCGGACCCTATTTAGTACTTACTCAAAAAAATAGTCACATTGAGACAAACCTTTCGAGTACTCACAACAGAGTTAGCGGATAAAACAAGGATTTTAGAACAAGCAAAACGTTCCTTATCTAGAGCTCTTAAATTTGCTGAACATTATTCAGTTGTAATACTTATGAAATAGGCTTGTAAGAAACAAAGCTTTCATGTATTTTTCATATTTGTCCGCAGTAAATTTGATGTAAGTGGGAAAAGGAGGGATATGCAATTCTTGTATATATCACCATAATCAAGATGTCTGAGTAAATAAGAAAACAAGAGGACCTTGATGGTGCTAAAACGATGGCTCACCCGATTTAATAGGTGAAAAACTGAAAAGTCTTCAATGATCTTACCAATAAGGACAAAACAAGCTCCGCACATTGATCCAATGATGCTAAATTTAGGCTTTCATAAGTTCTATATATCGAGGAAAGACTCCTTTTCCAAAATACAACAAATCTGCAGCAGTCGACTTTGAAAACATTCAATCAAAAGTATTGAAAACTCTCCATAAATGAAAACATGTATTGAATAAAGTTAAAAATATTAAGGCGAAAGGAGGAATTGCACATCATGAGCAGTTTTTCCCATTGTCACAATGATTTCAAAAAAGTCGTCTGCTGCAGAGGCCTCAGAAAGGGTCTGTATGTGGGAAAGGGTTACAGGTGAGGAGAGTTCAGGGGATGAATCATAAAACTAATTAAACTTCAAACAACTGCTCTAAGCTAAATTTAAATTCATTAACATTTTCAAATAAAAAGGAAGAGCAATTATACAACAAGTAATAAAGCAGATATTTAAAACAGTCATGGAAATGATTCAGTGAAGAGAAGACACCTTTTTGTTAACCCTTTCCCTCATAAGACAATTCTGCAGCAGACGACTTTGAACATATTTTGTCCAAAAATAGAAAATCTCTATAATTGAATGGATAACCTATGACTAAAAGTGGAAAACATTCATCGAAAGGAGAAATTGCTCGTTTTGATTGATTGATTGGGGTTTAATGCCGTTTTTAACAATTTCTCAGTCATATCACGGCGGCCAGTTCACCTACTCATGTGTTTCCTGGTTTTCTCACACCAGTACTCCACACAACAATCTTCCCAAGCAACTGGCTGCTTTTCCACATAGACTTAGCCCATTGGTGCAAGACGAATGACGCATATCACAATGACTTTTGTCAAACTTCGGAAAGAAAGTTGGCTGAGCCGGGATTCAAACTCACAACCCCTGGATTGACAGCATGGCCATTACCGACTGAGCTACCAGGACTTGACTCGTTTTGAGCAATTTCTCCTTTTGTCACAATGTTTTTAAAAAAGCTGTCTGCTGCAGAGGCATCAGAAAGCGTCTATATAAGGGAAAGGGTTAACTCTTCCACCAACAGACACATTTTGACACATCTGCAGCAGACAATTTGTTGTGTGGCAAAAGAATTTTTGCCACAATGTTTTCAACTCTATTTATTAATTATAACTTTTATTTATAGACATTTCCCATGTTTTCTATGTAGCTTACTGCAGATTTGTTAGATGTGGGAAAGGGCTCTATACCTTAGTCAAGGGTTATTAATTCAACAGCAATAAGAATAAAGATGATGGAGTTACCTTTCTTCTTTATAAAATCATTTTAACACTGAGGAAGGTAATAGTTTTTGGATTCATGGTCAGCCTTGTCATAGCTTTCTTAATCAGTATGTAATTTACGTTTTTAACCCTTTCCCACATATAGACACTTTCTGAGGCAAATGCCCCCAGAAGACCTTTAATAACATTCTAACAAAAGGAGAAAACAAGCAATATCTTTTTTTGCCACAATATTTTCAACTTTTTTTCAGTAAGTAAACCTTCATTTATAGAGATTTTCCATGTCCTTGACTTAATGTTTTCAAAGTTGTCTTGTTTCAAAGTTGTTTCAGATTTGTTGTATGCATGAAAGGGATAACTCTTTAAATATGTTTTTTTCTAATAATAACTCTCCTCCCATGTCATTTCCGAAAAGCTATTAAAAATAGAAGTCGCGGGATTCTGCCCGGCGACTAATAACTTTCAAATTTGACATCATACCTTTTAACAG
Source organism: Serripes groenlandicus (assembly GCA_031761405.1). Taxonomy (NCBI): domain Eukaryota; kingdom Metazoa; phylum Mollusca; class Bivalvia; order Cardiida; family Cardiidae; genus Serripes; species Serripes groenlandicus. Next base: position 30,473,948 of record JASEVX010000001.1, on the reverse strand, counting down.
AAGACGTTTTACATGCACATGACTCCCTGAACCCTTTCCCACTTGCAGACACAATTTGACACATTTGCGGCAGAAGACTTGAAATCTTATGGAAAATGAAAGAAACTGCTTAATTTCTCATTTTGCCATGATTTCTAAAGTGGTCTGCTGCAAAGTAGTTCAGAATGTGTCTGTATGTGGAAAATGTTTAAGCATGATATAAAAACTTACCACATGATAACTGGAACGATGTTCATCTTCATAAACTCTCTGTGCTAGATGACCAGTGTTCGTGGTCACTTTGCGATTCATCCTCATTCGTATTTGTTTTTCTTTTTTAAATCCAATCTCTCTATATCACTTGTCTGTTATCACATCAGAAGTTTCCTATTGACTTGCACCAATCATAACTATACCTGAAATATGCAAATTAACATCATTATCTCTTTTGGCACTTTAACCCTTTCCCTCATACGACAATTCTGCAGCAGACGACTTTGAATGAATGAATGAATGTATATTGTTTTATGGCGCATCGACAGCTAAGGTCATTTAGCGCGCAATTAAATTTAATTATTCATGATCCCTGGGTAAACAAACCAGTACTAGGCTAGAAAATGTGCCTTACCCAAGGGCACTCCACCATGACCGTAGTGCCGCGACTGGGGATCGAACCCGGGACACCCGGTTTCGAAATCCCCGACGCTAACCACTCGACCACAGCGGATTCCAGACGACTTTGAACATATTTTGTCAAAAAATGGAAAATCTCTATAATTGAATGGATAACCTATGACTAAAAGTGGAAAACATTGTGGCAAAAGGAGAAATTGCACGTTTAACCCTTTCCCACAATACATATGCATTTTGAGGAATCTGCAGCGGCTTCTAAAAACCATGTTAGCATTAACCCTTTCCCTCATACAACAATTCTGCAGCAGACTACTTTAAATATATTTTGTCAAAAAATAGAAAATCTTTAAATAAATGGATAACCTATGACTAAGAGTGGAAAACATTCTGGCAAAAGGAGAAATTGCTCTTTTGTCAGTATGTTTTGAAAAAGCTGTCTGCTGCAGAGGTGTCAGAAAGTGTCTATATGATGGAAATGGTTAAGGAGATATTTCTCTATTCAATAATAGTACTTTCAATTATATAGAAGCCTTTGGTATGACTCGACAAGGGATTGACCCTGCACACAAGGCGGAAGCTCTTACTTACCACAACACCACTGAGGCAGTTGAAAATCTTTAGAGAGGGACAACTTAGGAATATTCCTGTGAAATTATTTTGAAATTGGTAAATTGGTTTAAATTGGTTCAGAAGGAAATGTGAAAAGAGGAAAAGGAATTGACATCAAGACAGACAAGATGTGATCACAATAGCTGAATTCCCTAGCACTGTGTGCTTAGAAGAGCTTAACCCTTTCCCTCATACGACAATTCTGCAGCAGACGACTTTGAACATATTTTGTCAAAAAATGGAAAGTCTCCATAACTGAATGGATAACCTACGACTTAAAGTGGAAAACATTGTGGCAAAAGGAGAAATTGCTCGTTTTGAGCAATTTCTTCTTTAGTCACTATGTTTTCAAAAAGCTATCTGCTGCAGAGGCATCAGAAAGCATCTATATGAGGGAAAGGGTTAAAATAGGCATAATGTACTAACTGAAAGCACATTGATTGATAAGTTAGTGTTTTAAGCCGCTTTCAAAAATAATTCAGTGGTATCATGGCGTTTCCTGGATAAGTTACCAGTACTGCTTTTTCATTTATCCTGAAACCAGCCAGTCTGTCGTAATGCTATATTATTTAACCCCTCAACCCTAAGCGCCTACAAAGGCAGCCATTACTGCCATTTTTTTTAAGTCTTTAGTATTACCCAGTCTGGGATAGAACCCACGACCTCCTGCTTCAAGGTGGACGCTCTACCACTACACCAGCGAGGCGGTCGGAGACAACTTTGAAAATAACTAGGCTAAAATATAGAAACTCCCTATAAAAGAAATTATAAATAAAGTCCTTGGTCTGACTCGGTCAGGGATCGAATCCGCGATCACCTGCACCTGTGAGCTAGGTCAACTTTCTGAAAGCACAGTAAACATCTAGTTATTTGCATTAATTGACAAATATGGTATGAAAGTCTCAAACTCAGAGCTATGCAAGTTAATTAAGGAGAACAGTTTACTTTAAATAAACACTTAACCCTTTCCAGGGCCTTTTTTCCAGAAATTGGGAAGAGGCCTTAGCCTTTCATTTTGGGAAATTTTAGCGCGATTTTTTTGCCAAATTGGGAAAAATTAGACATATAACATGTGGCTATATAAATAGTCCTTTTTACAATAACTTAAGACTTTTGGTTTATATAATGCAATTAAACAATCATATTACCTTAAACAAGACAATATATATTAATTATGTAATAGTGTATTCCACTTCACTTCACTTTTTAGATTTTGAGAAATATTTTTTTCCAATTGGGAAAAAAAACAACGTTTTTCCAATTGGGAAGACACCGTTTAACGGCGTCACTTATATAAGGTAAAAAGGCCCTGCTTTCCCACATACAGACACATATAGACAGACTATGATGCCACTGCAGCAGATGACTTTTTAAAACATTGTTGCAAAAGGAGTAAAAATTCCTCCTTTTGCCACAATTATTTCAAAGTCTTATGCAGCACATGTGTTGTATGTGGGAAAGGGTTAAACAAGTTCACCTCTGAACCAAAGTAAAAGATCAAGATCAAGACATTTGGCTGGGTCAGCTTCCGCAGATTTATTTGTCGAAAGTTAACTCTTTCCAACATATATGTACAAAACATATGCAGCAGAAGTATGGCAAAAAATGTGGAAATCTCTTTAAATATAAGTACGGTAATTATACATAATTATAGAGTTGAAAATATTGTGGTAAAAGGGAGAGCAAGCAATTTCTACTTTGATCACAATGCTTTCAAAAGACTTTTGCTGCAGAGAGATGTCAGAAAGTGTCTGCATGTGGGAAAGGGTTTATGATAAGAGGTTATCTCATGGACAATTTACTGGTGCTAAAAATATCCAATAGACTGACAAACTAAGATTAACTTATATGCCTCACCATGGCTAAACAAGGCTTATTGCTCGAATTGTCAGCTGCAGCCAGACAGAGCCCTTTTCTGTACACAACAAATCTGCAGCAGCCGACTTTGAAATTGTCAAGTCTATAAAATATAGAAAATGCTAGTATGACTATTGAATAGAATCATTTTGCAAATGGAGAAGTTGCTCATCATGAGCAATCTCTCCTTTTGCCCAAATGTTTTTCAAAAGTCTGCTGTTGATGTTTCAAAGAGTGTTTATATGTGGGAAAGGATTAATTAATAAGAATATCAATCCCTCATAAGAAGTAAGCGTTTCTCTCTTATCCCTTTCCCTCATACAACAATTCTCCAGCAGACGACTTTGAACGTTACTTTTATAATTTTGTAAAAAAATAGAAAATCTCTATAATTGAATGGATAACCTATGACTCAAAGTGGAAAACATTGTGTCAAAAGGAGAAATTGCATGTTTTGTGCAATTTCTTCTTTTGTCACTATGTTTTCAAATAGACGTCTGCTGCAGAGGCGTCAGAAAGCGTCTATATGAGGGAAAGGGTTAAAGGCAGAATCATTGAGAGCAGACTTGCTCAGATTGAGAATGTACACATTCTGTTTCATGCTTTTACTCCCAGCACACAGTCGTAAACAGTGTGGCAAAATGAGATATTGCTCATTACGAGCAATTTCTTCTTTTGTCACAATGTTTTCAAAAGTCATCTGCTCTAGAGGCATCGGAATTTAGCATTTATATGTTGGAAAGGAATTAATAGGTAAGGCGTTTTCAAGTGCCATATGGTTCTAATTAATTATATACTCAAAAACTGTATTTAAACGTTTCCCAACGGAAGTACAAACACATTTTGACTTAACTGCATCAGGCAATTTTTTAAAACATTGTGGCAAAAGGAGAAATTTCACATGATGAGTGAGCAATTTCGCCTTTTGCCACAATGCTTTCTATCTCTATTACAAATTATTCTTTCAAATTCAGAGATTTTTAATATTTTTGTTAAGATGTTTTCAAAGACGTCTGCTGCAGCAAAGTGGTACGTGGGAAAGTGAAAACCATGCATCTCTGTTTTCTATCCTTTCATCATTAAAGCATCTGAGAAATCTCTTCTTTTTTTCTCCTAACCGTTTCCTGATATGCTATATAGTTTCAGTCATTCACATTATAAACAGTTGGGTTAAACTACATGTACACAATTAAAAGTGTGAAGGTAGTAATCGGAAATAAATAGGAAAGAAATTTGGCAAAAAGAGACATTGTTCTTAACCCTTTCCCTCATATAGACGCCTCTGCAGCAGACAGCTATTTGAAAACATAGTGACAAAAGAAGAAATTGCACAAAACGTGCAATTTCTCCTTTTTCCACAATGTTTTCCACTTTTATAAGTCATAGGTTATCCATTCAATTATAAAGATTTTCTATTTTTTGGCAAAACATGTTCAAAGTCGTCTGCTGCAGAATTGTCGTATGAGGGAAAGGGTTAAAGAGGATTTCTATGTTTTCAAATTTTCAAATCTTTGGCTTCATGATTTATATGACATAATAAGGGCCCAGTGATAGGAATTGTTTGATTGGTTTATAATGTACACATGGTAGGCTATTTTAAGAAAATGTGACCTTGACCTTTGTTGATGAAATAAAAACCTTTCCAAGCTCCCTCGGCACATAATCTCTGTATGCCACTGAAAACTAGTTTAGGAGTAGACACTGATAAAGAAATAGCCATTTTAAAGGTCATTCGTATCTTTAAATCTAACAACAACTTCAATAAGAATGGAATTATAAAGTTTTGTCATTTTGCCACTTTCCTGATGCCGCCTTGCTGCCCTGTTATTCTTTGAAATCAATATGGCTTGAAAAGTTTTTGTAGAGAATTAATTACGGAACATTTCTACCAAATTATCTTGCAATCGGACAAGCAGATTATGGAGGATAAGGATTTTTAAAATTTTGGTATTTTTCTCACGTTCTGATGCTGCAGCAACCAAAATTCTACGCAGAATGTAAACCTTTGAACAGTTTTGAAAGAGGACCAACAAAGGAACATTCCTGTGAAGTCAAGTTGTAATTGGTCCGGTGGAATGGTAAGAGTTGTCATTTGTAGCTTAAATTTCAATTTTCCCCTTTTGTGATGACTCCTGGCTGCTATGATTTTGTAACCAATCAATACGGTTTGAACAAGTTAAGAAGAAGATCACTGAGGTAAGATTCCTTTTCAATTTTCTTAAAATCAGACAAGCACTTTCATAAAATTGGAATTTTCAAATTCTGTCATTTTGCCCCTTTTCTGATGCCGCCTGACTGCCATGTTTTTTGACTAATCAGTATGGCTTGAACAATTTATGTAGAGGATCATTTTCTATCAAATTATATTGGAATCTGACAAGCAGTTTCGGAGAAGAAGGTTTTGAAAGTTTGGACATTTTGCCCCCTTTCTGATGCCGCAGCAACCAAAGTCTGCTGCAGTTGCGTCAAAAATATGTCTGCACGTAGGAAGGGGTTAATAACAAACCTCTTCATGTTAGGGGTGAGACACATAGCTCCAGGTAATGTAAACAGTTTACTTTAAGTTCATTCAGATACTTCAAGCCCAAAGATAAAAGGAATGTTTACCGGAGAGATGGTCATGTTGGTGCAGTCTTTTACCTCATATTGGTAATTAACCTTTTCCCACATACAACAAATCTGCAGCGGACGACTTTGAAAACTCCCTTGAACCCTTTCCCTCATACGACAATTCTGCAGCAGACGACTTTGAACGTATTTTGTTAAAACATAGAAAATCTCTATAATTGAATGGATAACCTATGACTTAAAGTGGAAAACATTGTGTCAAAAGGAGAAATTGCTCGTTCTGAGCAATTTCTTCTTTTGTCACTATGTTTTAAAAAAGCCGTCTGCTGTAGAGGCGTCAGAAAGCGTTTATATGAGGGAAAGGCTTAAATGAAAGTAAAATATTTGAATAGAGTTGACAACATGGTGACAAAAGGAGAAATTGCTCATTTTGAGCCATTTCTTCTTTTGTCGACATGTTTTCAAAAGGCCGCCTGCTCCTGAGGTCTCAGAAAGTGTCTATATGAGGGAAAGGACGGTTAAACAGTTCAGAAAAAAATGTGGAAAGTAATATAACATATTGATTGTTATTGGAATATATTTGGGGTGTTAATCTTATCCTCATACACACAATCTGCAGCAGAAGACTTTGAAAATCTTACGTCAAAAATATGGCAACGGTCTTTAAATGAAAAAGTATTTATTGAATAACCTTGAAAACATTGTGACATTTGCCAAAATGTTTCCCAAGTCATCTGCTGGAGAGGCGTCAGAAAGTGTCTGTATGACTGCATATGCAGAGCATTAGAAAAGGGGTCTTTTGCGTGTTCTAAAATCCTTATTTGACCCTCTAACCCTATGTTGTGGGTACTCAAAAGAATCGTCTAAGTGAGATGATTCTTTTGATTACCCACAACATAGGGTTTGCTTTAATAATAAGATAGAAATTGTGGGAAAAAGAGCTAAATACCCCTCCTTATCTGGTATGTACGATAAGTTGTATTTGTCACCTGCTTCGGAAACATCTGTGGAAGGTAATAAAACACCTGGTATATTGATTTATATACCCGATATATTGATTTATATTGGAATATACACTTTGTATATTGATTTATATTGGAATAGACACCTGGCATATTGATTTATATTGGAATATATCTGAGGTGTAATGTTGAAAACAATGTTTGCAAAAGAGAAATTGCTCATCATAAGGAAATTGCTTCTTCCTCACCTGTGACTTCAAAGGGTTTATTTATCAAAGAAATGTGTGGTACAAAACTTTTTCGCATCAAGATGTAATCTACTATAGTTTCTTATTATTGGGATGTCACACTTAATATTGGACAGAAACAATGTTCATAATCACTTAGTCATACGCCGTAACTCTTTACCACATACTATAAATCGGTAGCACATGACTATGAAGTTATCAAGTCTGCTGCAGAGGTGTCAGAAAGCATCTATATGTTGGAAACAGATAATTATACAGTCAAATACTCAATAGCAATTCATGTTTAAATTAAAACTTGCAGTGCAAAATTTGATGTAAGACTCATACCTTTACCTTCTTTTTAATCAAAAGCAAAAACATCATTGAAATATTACTACATGTCAGACCAGATTATGTCTGCCGTGGTTCAGTGGGATTTGGAACCGGGCGCTCCTGGCAGTCATGGTTGAAGTCCATTGGCCAGTTTTCACTCACAAAGATCATGCATAAGAGATATATTACTGTGATATATCTCTTTCCCACATATGCATGTGTATGGACGTTTTCTGATTGCCTCTATATCAGATTACTTTTAATGATGAGTAATTTTCCCATTTGCGGAAAAAACAAATCAACTTTATGCAATGATTGTTCTTTCATTTATGGAAAATTTCTATATTTTTGACTGAATGTTCTCATAGTCATCTACTGCAGATTTGTTGTATATCGAGGGCTTGACGTGAAATGGTTGTAACTAAAGACCTATTTTGAAAACCCTGGTTTAGGGGCAATTTTGACCCCTTTGTAAACAATGCAAATTTAGATGCCATTGCTCAGAACGAGCAATGGCACCTAAATTTCCATTGTTTACCAAGAAAAATGATTTAACGCTTATAAAGACTTTATGGCGAGGTGATTAACCTTGGTAAAAATAATACCAATTTTAGTTACAACCGTTTCACGCCAAGCCCTCGATATTTGGGAAAGGGATAACTGGAATAACGTTGAATACCACAGTAATCCCAATAAAGCTTAGTTTACGACTTGAAACAATACTTAACCCTGTCCCTCATACGACAATTCTGCAGCAGACGACTTTGAACATATTTTGTCAAATGATAGAACATCTCTATAATTGAATGGATAACCTGTGACTAAAAGTGGAAAACATTGTGGCAAAAGGAGAAATTGCTTGTTTTGAGCAATTTCTTCTTTTGTCACTATGTTTTCAAAAAGCTGTCTGCTGCAGAGGCGTCAGCTGCAGAGGGGAAAGGGTTAAGCATTCAAATTAGCCTCAATATCAGAAAACCTATTTCTAAGTATTTCCTTAGCGAGTTTGATAAAACATATTGGCCATTCATTCTTTCCGATGATTGACAAAAGCGTAATTCATCTTCGACCAATGGGCTAAATACTCTATGTAGGAGGGATAACAAATTGTGTTAACCCTTTCCCTCATAGAGACGCTTTCTGATGCCTCTGCAGCAGACGGCTTTTTGAAAACATTGTGACAAAAGAAGGAATTGCACAAAACGTGCAATTTCTCCTTATGCCACAATGTTTTCCACTTTTTGTCATAGGTTATCCATTCAATTATGGAGATTTTCTATTTTATGACAAAATACGTTCAAAGTCGTCTTCTGCAGAATTGCCGTATGAGGAAAAGGGTTAAGTACTGCAGATACCAGTGGAGTGGGAGATATATTATGCCACCCTGAATATATCTGAACTACTGTTGAAAACAACAACAATTTCCAATCATTTAATCTACATTATTGTCGACCAGTAAAAACTAAGTTTAACCCTTTCCCACATAGAGCAAATCTGCAGCAGACGAATTTAAAAACATCTACTAAAGATACAGAAAATCTCGAGAAATGATGGAAAATATTTCTGAAAAAAGGTTGAAAGCATTCTGGCAAAAGGAGAAATTGCTCCTTTTGTCACATTGTTTTCAAACGTCATCTGATTCAGAGGCGTCAGAAAGCGTCTATAGCTGGTAAAGGATTAGAACTGTAAGATGTAGGTTCTAATTGCCAGTAGAATTAGGCTTGCAACTTTTGAACAGTAAAATATTCTAAATGATGAATAAAATATACAAATGTGCAACCTGGACTACCTTCAATAGATACTGAATGTTACCTATTATCCTTTCCCTCAAATAGACGCTTTCTGATGCCTCTGCAGCAGAGGACTCTTTAACCCTTTCCCTCATATAGACGCTTTCTGACGCCTCTGCAGCAGATGGCTTTTTGAAAACATAGAAACATGCAATTTCTCCTTTTGACACAATGTTTTCCACTTTTAGTCATAGGTTATCCATTCAATTATAGAGATTTTTTCCATGTTTTGACAAAATACGTTCAAAGTCGTCTGCTGCAGAATTGTCGTATGTGGGAAAGGGTTAAAAAACATTGTAACAGAAGAAAAAATTGCTCAAAACGAGTAATTTCTCCATCTGCCACAATGTTTTCAACACAATTCAATAATCAAAGTGACAATTACAGAGATTTTCCAAATGTTTGCCTATATGATTTCAAAGTCATCTGCTGCAGATTTGTTGTATGTGGGAAAGGGTCATTCGTAAAAACCCATTTCATATTCAAAGCTGTTTCACAGAAAATTCCTGAAACATTCTGGGTTTTCGCCAAATAGGATTTTGTTTCAGTTCCTATTGCACGCAAGGTTGGCTTTTGGTTATTAATTCTTTTAAAATGTCTGAATGATATTTTTTCAGTGTCGCGGCCCAAATAAATATATGTTTTGTAAAATAGACATTTCTCTTCAGTAAATACCCAAGTAATCTGACAAGCGAATTTCAGAATCTTCCGTCTTGAAAATAACTGACAGGGAAAATTTTAAGATAGATACTAAACATCTCTGCACAAAGGTCAGGTCAGGTCAATATTGTGGAGCAATACCACCAGTCTTTTTACATCATATGTATGTTGAATTGTGGGCCGTATGTAACTTACATGACAGGTATTATTATTAGTTTATATACATGTTAATTGCAGTGTCATCAAGGTGAAATTAGTACAGTATGACAACTGAGGACACACAAATCAAAACAGTTTGACAGATGAGATGGGCTGAGTCAGGGGAAACGGGTCCCTTTTGGTTACACTTCCATCAGTTTAGTTTTGAAAACATCTAGGCAAAAAAATGGTAAATCTTTTAATTAACCCTTTCCCACATATAGACGCTTTCTGATGCCTCTGCAGCAGACGACTTTTGAAAACATTGTGACAAAAGAAGAAATTGCTCAAACAAGCAATTTCTCCATTTACCACAATGTTTTAAACATTTTGCAGTAATTGTAACCTTCATTTATAGAGACTTTTTGCAAATTTGTGCCAACATGCTTTCAAAGTCGTCTGCAGAAAATTTGCTGTATGTGGGAAAGGGTTGATGAATGTGTAATTACTAAATGAAGTTGAAAAAATTGTGGCAAAAGGTGAAATTGCTCTTTATATTCAACATGGTTACAGAAATAACCAAATGTATTCTAAATGGTTACAGCAATAACCAAATTAAGTATGACGATTTTATACAGGACATATCTGGGAGACATAGCCGCCATGAGCACTTTCACCTTTAGCCACATTTTTTCGCCTGCAGCTCATGTGTTAAAAGCCAGTTACCTGTGGGATATGGTTAACCCTTTCCCTCATAAGACAATTCTGCAGCAGACAACTTTGAACTTATTGTGTCAAAAATAGAAAATCTCTATAATTGAATGGATAACCTTAGACTAAAAGTGGAAAACATTGTGGCAAAAGGAGAAATTGCTCGTCTTGAACAATTTCTTCTTTTGTCACTATGTTTTCAAAAAGTCGTCGGCTGCAGAGGCGTCAGAAAGCATCTATATGAGGGAAAGGGTTAACACACACATAAAGGGCTACTAAGTGCATGTAGCATTTATGTTGCACAAGTTGCAAAGAGTCCTATATTTTTATTGGGGTTTTACGCGGTTTTCAACATTTTTTTCAGTTATATCACGGCGACACTCACTCACTGTTCACTTATTCATGATCCCTGGGTAAACAAACCAGTAGAAAAGGCTAGAAAATGTGGCTCCAGGAAAGCTGTAGGCCTGCGAGTAGACTCACTGTCAGGTCGTCTTACCTTTCACTTTATTACGGTCCTGCATTTTTGTCTGTATGATAAGACAATTAAATGCTTCATCTTCATTTATTTTGAGGGAAAAGACATAATTAATGGAACTATAATTGTATGTCATAAATTAATGCATTAATTTATCTTTTTCTACATGGAGAAGCATTAATAGTGGTTAACTATTACCAAATAATTCCCCACTTACAGACCTTTTCTGACGCCTCTGCAGCAGACAATTTGTGAAAACATGGTAGCAAAAGAAAAAATGTTTCAACTGTTTTCAATAATTTTGCTTTTATTTTCTAAATGTTTTCAAATTCATCTGCTGCAAATTTGTCATATGTGGGAAAGGGATATGGAAAAGGGTTCGACAGTAAATTATATCAGGAAGGGTGAATTATTGTCTGGTAATAACTTTACTGTTACCTCTTTCCTTTACATAAACTATTCTTGGAGTCTTTGTAATGAACATTAACTACAAAAATGCATTTTGAACAAGATTATTTTACTTGCATTTCTCCTCTGCCACATTAATTTATTTGCATTTCTTCTCTGCCATGATTATTTTACTTTGCATTTCCCCTCTGCCATGATTATTTTACTTACATTTTTCCTCTGTCATGATTATTTTATTTCATTTCTCCTCTGCCAAGATTATTTTACTTTGCATTTTCCCCTCTGCCATGATTATTTTACTTACATTTTTCCTCTGTCATGATTATTTTATTTCATTTCTCCTCTGCCAAGATTATTTTACTTTGCATTTCCCCTCTGCCATGATTATTTTACTTTGCATTTCCCCTCTGCCATGATTATTTTACTTACATTTTTCCTCTGTCATGATTATTTTATTTCATTTCTCCTCTGCCAAGATTATTTTACTTTGCATTTCGCCTCTGCCATGATTATTTTACTTTGCATTTCCCCTCTGCCATGATTATTTTACTTTGCATTTCCCCTCTGCCATGATTATTTTACTTACATTTTTCCTCTGTAATGATTAGTTTACTTACATTTTTCCTCTATCATGATTATTTTCATTTTTTCATTCAGAAGAGTCTTAACCCATTCCCATATTATACAGATACTTTCTGATTCCTCTGCAGCAAATGACATTTAAAAACATTGTGGCAAAATTGGAAAAATGTCAATATGAGTAATTTCTCCCTTTGCCACATTGTTAAAAAACCGGATTCAAAAATTCTTAACCAAAATGGATTTTAAAGTTATAGATACTTTCTGCAGCTTTTGAAATAATTGTGACAAAAGGAGAAATTGCTCATAATAATCGATTTCTTCATTTGCCACAATGATTTCAACTCTATTCAATAATCATACGATCATTTATAGATCTTTTTTTTTTTGGACTTGATGATTTCAAAGTCGTCTGCTGCAGATTTAGTGTATGGTGGAAATGGTTAAAAGACATTTGCATCTAAAAGGATATGAAATAAGTAAGAAAGCCAACCCTCACTTTCCCACGTTTTGACACATTTTGACACATCTGCATCAGACCAGTTTTGCAAAGATTCTGACAAAGAAGAATTTTCTCATGAGCAATTACTCCTTTTGAAACATAATTATGTCTTCAATATTTTTGGAGACATTCCATATTTTTACCTAGATGTTTTAAAGTTGTCTGCAGCAGATTGGTTTATATTGAAAGTTTTAACCCTTTCCCAAATACAACACATTTGCAGCAAAAGACATGTAGCAAAAAAATTGTCAACTCTCTAAAAGTGAAAGATCAATTAAAGTTGAAAACTACAGTGGCACTGAGGTGACATCTGCAACACTTTATTTTATATTGTGGCCACAACTTTGTAACTTGTAGCCACAACTTAGTTTAGCCAATCAAAACAGCCGTTTCATCTTTGCTGCTTTATGGTAATAAACTGATGTAAGTCTATGTGTATATGTACAAGTATACTAACTGGTTTGTGTATGAGAATAACAACTGGTGTATGTATATGTACGAGTATACTAAATGGTGTGTGTATATGAACGAGTATACTAACTGGTTTGTGTACCTATACAAGTATACTAACTGGTATGTGTATATGTACGAGTATACTAACTGGTATGTCTAACTGTAAAAGCATACTAACTGGTGTAAGTGTGTGTAAACTTTGTACCTATACACATACCAGTAAGTATACTTGTACCTATACACATACCAGTTATGTACGAGTATTCTTACCGGTATGTGTATATGTACGAGTATACACACTGGTATGTATATATGTACGAGTATACAAACCGGTGTGTATATATGTACGAGTATACTAACTGTTGGAAGTGAGTGTGTATCTGTATGTATATACTTACTGGTGTGTATATACTAACTTGGTGTGTATATATGTACAAGTATACTAACTGGTGGAAGTGAGTGTGAGTGTGTATCTGTTTGAATATACTTACTGGTGTGTATATATGTACGAGTATACAAACTGGTGTGTATATATGTACAAGTATACTAACTGGTATGTGTATATTTACGAGTATACTAACTGGTGTAGTGTGTGTGTGTACCTGCACGAGTATATTCTTACAGGTGTGTATATATTTACAAATAAACAAACTTGTGTGTGTATATGTAAAAGTATATTAACTGGTGTGTGTATCTGTATGAGTATACTTACTGGTATGTGTATCTGTACGAGCATACTAACTGGTATATGTGTATGTACGAATATACTAACTGTTGTGCGTATATATACACGAATATACTAACTGTTGTGCGTATATGTACGAGTATACTAACTGATGTAAGTCTATGTGTATATGTACAAGTATACTAACTGGTGTGTGTGTATGTACGAGTATACTAACTGGTGTGTGTATATTAATAACATACAGATACCAGTAAGTATACTCTTACAGGTACACAAACCATTTAGTATACTTGTACATATACACATAGACTTACATCAGTTTATTACTATAAAGCAGCAAAGATGAAACGGCTGTTTTGATTGGCTAAACTAAGTTGTGGCCACAATTTACTTTAGTAACTTGTGGCCACAGCTTAGTAAATTGTGGCCACAAGTTACTAAGTTGTGGCCACAATATATATAAAGTGTTGCGGATGTCAACTCAGTGCCACCGTAGAAAACAGAGTGGCAACAAGAGAAAATTGCTCATGATGAGCAAAGTCGTCTGCTGCAGACCTTTATGGTGGAAAGTGTTAATCTACATTATTTTCTCAGCTATTTGCACTCTGGTATGTCAAGTATGAGACATAAGGGTGGAAAAGAAAATTACTTTCTTTGCATAATTATGTCATCTGCTGAATCATGTTCCTAAACAAATTTATCTTCTTATACTAATTGTACTTTAACCCTTCCTCACCTACAACAAATCTGCAACAGATGACTTTCAAAACATCTTGTAACAAGCAAATTCATGAAATTTATATCCCCCGCTTGCAGGAAATATTGTAGGAAAATGCTGAGGTTAGGTTTAAACATGTCAGTAGACTTTTTATTGAACATGTATTACAGGGTAAATTAAACGAACTTGGCCTAGGTTGTTACCAAGTTTGTGGCAGTTATTGCACGGAAACAGCAAGAAACGACTTTTTTTGTTAAATAAGGGGCCATTATGAACTCCACCGAATAAAGTCCGCCGAAAGTGACGATCGAACTAGGCCTAGCCTTTAAGGCATTTAACCTTGTTACCAAGTTTGAAAAAAAAAACGGTTCACATTTGTGGCAGTTATTGCACGGAAACAGCAAGAAACAACATTTTTTGTTAAATAAGGGGCCATAACTCCACCGAATAAAGTCCGCCGAAAGTGACGATCGAACTTGGCCTAGCCCTTAAGGCATTTAACCTTGTTACCAAGTTTGAAAAAAAATAATCACATTTGTGGCAGTTATTGCACGGAAACAGCAAGAAACAACATTTTTTGTTAAATAAGGGGCCATAACTCCACTAAATAAAGTCCACCGAAAGTGACGATCAAACTTGGCCTAGCCCTTAAGGCATTTAACCTTGTAACCAATTTTGAAAAAAAACGGTTCACATTTGTGGCAGTTATTGCACGGAAACAGCAAGAAACAACATTTTTTGTTAAATAAGGGGCCATAACTCCACCGAAAGTGACGATCGAACTTGGCCTAGCCCTTAAGGCATTTAACCTTGTTACCAAGTTTGAAAAAAAAAAATCACATTTGTGGCAGTTATTGCACGGAAACAGCAAGAAACAACATTTTTTGTTGAATAAGGGTCCATAACTCCACCGAATAAAGTCCCCCGAAAGTGATGATCAAACTTGGCCTAGCCCTTAAGGCATTTAACCTTGTTACCAAGTTTGAAAAAAAACGGTTCACATTTGTGGCAGTTATTGCACGGAAACAGCAAGAAACGACTTTTCTTGTTAAATAAAGGGCCATAACTCCACCAAATAAAGTCCCCCGAAAGTGACGATCAAACTTGGCCTAGCCCTTAAGGCATTTAACCTTGTAACCAATTTTGAAAAAAAACGGTTCACATTTGTGGCAGTTACTGCACGGAAACAGCAAGAAACAACATTTTTTGTTAAATAAGGGGCCATAACTCCACCGAATAAAGTCCGCCGAAAGTGACGATCGAACTTGGCCTAGCCCTTAAGGCATTTAACCTTGTTACCAAGTTTGAAAAAAAAAAATCACATTTGTGGCAGTTATTGCACGGAAACAGCAAGAAACAACATTTTTTGTTGAATAAGGGTCCATAACTCCACCGAATAAAGTCCCCCGAAAGTGATGATCAAACTTGGCCTAGCCCTTAAGGCATTTAACCTTGTTACCAAGTTTGAAAAAAAACGGTTCACATTTGTGGCAGTTATTGCACGGAAACAGCAAGAAACGACTTTTCTTGTTAAATAAAGGGCCATAACTCCACCAAATAAAGTCCCCCGAAAGTGACGATCAAACTTGGCCTAGCCCTTAAGGCATTTAACCTTGTTAGTAAGTTTGAAAGAAAACGGTTCACATTTGTGGCAGTTATTGCACGGAAACAGCAAGAAACGACATTTTGTGTTAAATAAGGGGCCATAACTCCACCAAATATAGTCCGCGATCGAACATGGCCTAGCCCTTAAGGCATTTAACCTTGTTACCAAGTTGGAGAAAAAAATATTCACATTTGTGGCAGTTATTGCACGGAAACAGCATGAAACGACATTTTGTGTTAAATAAGGGGCCATAACTCCACTAAATAAAGTCCGCCGAAAGTGACGATCGAACTTGGCCTAGCCCTTAAGGCATTTAACCTTGT
The DNA here is from genome assembly GCA_031761405.1 of Serripes groenlandicus. NCBI lineage: Eukaryota > Metazoa > Mollusca > Bivalvia > Cardiida > Cardiidae > Serripes > Serripes groenlandicus. The sequence goes on along the minus strand of JASEVX010000001.1, from coordinate 30,457,732 downwards.
TACCAAGTTTGAAAAAAAATGGTTCACATTTGTGGCAGTTATTGCACGGAAACGAAGTGTGACAGACAGACAGACGGACAAACCGAAATTAATAACCCCCCTTTTTTTCTTCGAAAAAGCGGGGGATAAAAAATATATAAATGATAATTGAATAGAGTTTAAAACATTGTAGCACTAGGAGAAATTGCTCATGATGAGAAATATCCTCTTTTCCCACAATGATTTCAAAAGTCAAATGATGCAGGTGTCAAAATGCATCTGTATGAAGAAAGAAGTCATGCTGCAATGCCAATAGACTTAAGATGTTGTTATATCAGAATTTGTATCCTGTATCGACATTCTATTTTTCCACATACTTAGTACAGTAACATTACTTTGACCATTAGATGATTTTCACAGACAACATCAGAGGTCCAGATAAGGAGGGGTATTCAGCATTTTTCCCACAATTTCTATCTTATTATTAAAGCAAACCCTATGTTGTGAGTTCTCAAAAGAATCGTCTCACTGAGACAATTCTTTTGAGTACCCACAACATAGGGTTAGAGGTTCAAATAAGGATTTTAGAACATGCAAAACGCCCCTTATCTAGAGCTCTGAACATTAAAATATAAAATCAGGTAAATGGTAAAATATGGTCGACAATCATTCTGGTTTTAGATAAAGGGATAATTGATCTAATGTAGAAACAGAGACTACAATTACACATCAAATGCAGATGTCATCCACCAATTAAGTAAAAGAATCATGCACAGACAGTCAGACAGACAGACAGACAGACAGATAAAGACGCAATGAGCTTTATATGTCCCCCTGCCAAAGTACTGGAAACACAAATATAAGGTTTAAAATTCCATCATTATTCCTTAATTATCCCTTTCCCACCTGCAGACGCAGCATTGAGAAGTATCTGCAGCAGATGACTTTTGAAAACATTGTAACCAAAGAAAATTGGCTCATATTATCTCAATTTGCCACAATGCTTTCAACTCTATTCAATATTTACACATATGTTTACGTATACATTCATTCATAGAATGTTTCAAGATATTTTCAATGCCATCTTCAGCAGATTTGATGTATGTGGGAAACAGTTAAAACCTTCTCCAATATGAAGTCGCTTTCTGACGCCTCTGCAGCAAACGACTTTTGAAATCATAGTGGCAAAAGGAGAAATTGCTCATGATGAGCAATTTCTCCATTTGCCACAATGATTTCAACTCTATTCAGTAATCATACTATCAATTAGAGATTTTTTTATGTTTCTAATTTCAAAGTCATCTGTTACAGATCTGTTGTATGTGGGAAGCAATTGAGCAAGTAAATGAAGTCAAGAATACCTCAGTTTATGAATTACCAGTAATAAATGACTTCTATGAGCTCACTGATGAATGACTGATTGAGTTAGTTAGCTATAGTTCTTTCCAATTAGATTATAGCCTTGTTTTGTACAGAATGAGATGTCAAACCATTTTATTAACCCCTTTACCTCATAAAGACGCTTTCTGACGCCTCTGCAGCAGACGGCTTTTTGAAAACATAGTGACAAAAGAAGAAATTGCACAAAACGAGCAATTTCTCCTTTTGCCACAATGTTTTCCACTTTTTGTCATAGCTGGTTATCCATTCAATTATGGAGATTTTCTTTTTTTTGACAAAATACGTTCAAAGTCGTCTGCTGCAGAATTGTCGTATGTGGGAAAAGGTTAACCCTTTCCACGTACAAATGCTTCCATTTCGCCTCTGCAGCAGACAACTTTTGAAAAGATTGTGGCAAAAGAAACAGGGTTAACCCTTTCCCTCATATAGACGCTTTCTGACGCCTCTGCAGCAGGCTGCTTTTTAAAAACATTGTGACAAAAGAAGAAATTGCTCAAAACAAGAAATTTTTACTTTTGCCACAATGTTTTCCACTTTTTGTCAAAGGTTATCTATTTAATTATAGAGATTTTCTAATTTTTGACAAAATTAGTTCAAAGTCGTCTGCTGCAGAATTGTGGTATGTGAGAAAGGGTTAACAGCCTCTCCTATTTAAATTTAACTAATTCCCTGATATGCTATCTTCAGGTGTTTCTTTGGAAGCAATTATGAATTAATATGGAAAAGAATCGGTATTAAAGTCAAACTTCCAATTAGGAACATTTTTCATCTATTTACTATTTAACGTTTTCAATGCAGAAAACTCTTAAACATTTCCAACATATACAGCAAATCTGCAGCAGATCTAGGATTTTTTGAAAACATCGGGACAAAAATACAGAAAATCACAATAAAACGTAAAAGAACTGTAAAATGAAAGTTGCCAACATTGCAGCAAAAGTTGAAATAGCTCTTTATGAACAATTTCTCCTTTTGTCGCAATGTTGTATGTATGCTACATGAGTAATTTCTCCTTTTGTTACAATATTTTCAAACGTTTTCTGCTGCAGATACAGCAAAATGGGTCTGCAAGTTTGAATTGGTTAATATAACATACCAGCGGATTAGCCCGGCATAGCCCTATTCAATGTTGGTGGTATTGTTAGTGCAGTATGGGTGTCCACCTTATAAGGGTGGTTGAATAGAAAAGTATTTCAGCTTCAATGACCCGTCTATGGTATAAAGCCATTCTTAAATGATCTAAATGGAAAGTGGTGGGTGACTCTACTTGACCACAATATAATACCCTGCTATTGCTTGCTATATACAACTTTCAACATTTTAAAGGTGTGACAATTATGCTATGAAAATCTTTCCGACGCATTTGTAAGTGTCAGCATAAGACAACTTTTGAAAACATTGTTGCAGACACGATTGACACCTTTGCAGCAGATGACTTATGAAAAGCATTGTGGAGAAATGATAAATTGCTTAAAATGAGCAATTTATCATTTCTCCACAATGCTTTTCAACTCTATTAAATCAACTTAAAAGTCACAAGCTGCAAATTGGTCATATTTGAACACGCATAATTATGTGACCACCAACAAATAGTGCAAAATGAAAGTGGTTCAAGAGCAGTTCTCCTTCAGGGCATGTCATATTGACAGCTTAGTATGTAGTGGAGTAAATCATGATATATCATGATCCAGTCGGAGTTGTGTTTTTCCCACATACATTTTGACGCACCTGCAGCAGATGACTTTTGAAACAATTTACATTGCATAATAAGACGTACTGCAGCAGATGACATTTTCGAAAATGTTGTGACAAAAGGATAAATAATGAGCAATTTCCCCTTTTACTACAATGTGTTTTACCTTAATCAACTAGACAATAGTTATAAACTTTCATTTTTTAAGACTCCATATTCTTTTTTAAATTCTTTTTCAGACAGAGCGTAAATGAATTGAATTGAATGGGGTTTAACGCCGTTTTTAACAATTTCTCAGTTATATCACGGCGGCCAGTTCACCTACTCATGCATTTCCTGGTTTTCTCACACCAGTACTCCACACAACAATCTCCCTAAGCAACTGGCTGCTTTTCCACATAGACTTAGCCCATTGGTGGAAGACGAATGACGCATGTCGCATTGACTTTTGTCAAACGTCGGAAAGAAAGTTGGCCGAGCCGGGATTCGAACTCACAACCCCTGGATTGACAGCCCGCGTCGCTACCGGGGCTCGGCGAGCGTATATGAACAATGCCCTATGTGGGAAAAGGTTACATTTAAGACCTTACATTTTCAATATATCATTCAATATTTACTATCCTGATCTGTTTGAATGTTTGGTTTCTTAGGCAGCTTTCAAGAATATTTCATTTATATCACCGCATTTCCTGGGTAATTAACCAGTTATATGTAATCTTTCAACAAAAATAACTCAATTTGTAACAGATTTATTGCAGAGGCATCAGAGAGAGTATGTATGTGGGAAAGGGTTAAAAATATCGGCAGAAAATAATTTTGATTTACATCATAGAAACCATTGCAGAAAAAAGTTAATATTATTACCCCTTTTCTGACAATGTTTTAGAACACCATTTCCTGCAGAGGCATAATGAGACCGTTTCAGACAAATGGTAATACCAATTTTAAAGACGGTCAGTAACGGAAATTCATGTCCAAAATACATTTGCATTTTCAGGCTTTGGCAGCAGACAAATTTTGAAAACATTGTGGCAAAACTAGAAATTGCTCATGATGAGCAATTTCTCCATTTGCCACAATATATTTTCAATTCTATTCAATAATTGTTCGTTCATTTATAGGGTTTCCATGTTTTTACTGAATGTTTTCAAAGTCATCTGCTGCAGATTTGTTGTATGTGTGGAAAGCATTAACCCTTTCCCTCATATAGACGCTTTCTGACGCCTCTGCAGCAGACGGCTTTTTGAAAACATAGTGACAAAAGAAGAAATTGCACAAAACGTGCAATTTCTCCTTTAGCCACAATGTTTTCCACTTTTTGTCATAGGTTATCCATTCAATTAAAGAGATTTTCTATTTTTTGTCAAAATATGTTCAAAGTCGTCTGCTGCAGAATTGTCGTATGAGGGAAAGGGTTAAAAGATAATTCTAGTGTCAACTACTTACAGTCATTTTGTCACTACATAATTATTTCCTTCTGTGCAATAATATAGTTCCGATGATTCTGTGTCTCACTACAGTCCACAATGATTTATCTACAAAACACGTCAACCTTCTTTACAAAACAGGACCAAGAGATAATCCAAAGATCACCACCACAAATCTGTGTAATCTTTAATCCAAAACCTGTTTATTGTATCCAACACTAACCCCTAAAATATTGGTCCAGTGATGAATAAAACATTCAATAACAATTCATGTACCTCATTACACACAGCTCCTCATACAGAAACGGAGAGTTTCAAAACAATTCATCAATGAGTTTCAAAGACTTTAGCGCAACTCCTTCATAAATCCTTTAGGAATGTACAAGAGAAAAAGATAATATCTTGGAACCAACAACATAGGTAAAGAAATATGATCAAAATTATGAATAATGTAGAATTTCACTACCTACATGTATACAGTCATGTGTACCTTTCACACAGCCACTCTCAAGGTTTGTTTTTAATGCAATGACAGGAGTCATTTGTCCAGTGATTGATGACTGACCACTGATAAAACTGGCCCATATTCTGCTGACCAATCGTGCGTTAAATATTCCCCATTCCTCCCAGGGGCATCAAATTATGATTTATTTGTCTTTCTTATAAAGCATCCCTCCCATGATAATTACACATCATAATATTTACACATCTTCTATTGTCTTTGGGGCTTTAACCCTTTCCCATAAACAGACGCTTTTTGACGCAGTTCCAGCAGACAACTTATGAAAACACCGAGAAAAATTGAGAAATCTCTCATAATGAGCAATTTCTCCTTTTGCCTAGATGATTTCTACTCTATTAAATAGTCAAACTTCAATTTATAGATATTTTATATTTGTTTGCCTCTAGAGAGGATTTCAAAGTCTTCTGCTGCAGATTTGTTGTATGTGGGAAAAGCTTAACCCTTTCCCTCATACGGCAATTCTGCAGCATACGACTTTGAACGTATTTTGTCAAAAAATAGAAAATCTCCATAATTGAATGGATAACCTATGACAAAAAGTGGAAAACATTGTGGCAAAAGTAGAAATTGCACGTTTTGTGCAATTTCTTCTTTTGTCACTATGTTTTCAAAAAGCCGTCTGCTGCAGAGGTGTCAGAAAAAAAAACGTTGACCTGTTTTTTAACCATTTACACCATATAATCCTGACCAAAATACAATGAATCTGCAGCAGACGACTTCTAGGAAAAATTGCTATAATTGAAAGAATAACAATTAAATAGAAATGAAAAGATTAATTGTGTCAAAAGGAGAAATTGCTCGTCATGAGCAATTTCTTATTTTGCCACAATGTTTTCATATGCCGGCTGTTTAAACCATGTCAAAATGCATCTACAGGTGGGAAAAAGATAATAATAGTCACATGCTGTGAGAAGAATTTAACATATGTGGAACATGGGAAGAATAAACATGATGCCTTTATTATTAAGTTGACCCCAAAGGAGCATTTTCACATTTTGTCACAATGGTTTCAAAAGTCATCTGTTCAGTGAAAGGAAATAAATTTGTAGGTTTATAGGTTCCCAATGTTCTTATCATGATAAGATTGTAACTCTCTTTAACCCTTTCCCTCATACGACATTTCTGCAGCAGACGACTTTGAACATATTATGTCAAAAAATAGAAAATCTCTATAATTGAATGGATAACCTGTGACTAAAAGTGGAAAACATAATGTGGCGAAAGGAGAAATTTCGCGTTTTGAGCAATATCTTCTATTGTCACTATGTTTTCAAAAAGCAGTCTGCTGCAGATGCGTCAGAAAGTGTCTATATGATGGAGAGGGTTAATCCATCTTTTCTAATCCACAAATAGTTAACTAGAAAAGGATTAACCCTTACCCACATACAGAAAACCTGCGGCAGACAAATTTGAAAACCGATAGGCAAAATTATGGAAAATATGGAAAATCTCTACAAATGTTTATGAGCAATTGCTCCATTTGCCACATTGTTTTCAAAAGTCGTCTGCTGTAGTTGCGATGAAATGTGTCTGCAAGTGGGAAATGGATTAACAGATCAAGATCAGATTACATACATGAGTATTATATATATGAAAAGTTTCTGATAAACCCTTTCCCACATACAGACGCATATGAAGCAGACAACTTTTGAAATAATTGCAGTAAAAAGGAGATATTGCTCATGATTATATAGCAATATCTTATTTTCGCATTTTAACACATCTGCAGCAGACGACTTTTGAAAACATCGTGACAAAAGGAGAAATTGCTCTAAACAAGCAATTTCTCCTTTTGCCACAACATTTTCAACTTTATACCTTCACTTTCGGAGATTTTCCAAAAGAATCCTAGATGTTTTTAAAAGTCGTCTGAAAGAATTGTGTCGTATGTGGGAAAGATTTAAGACATCACGTTTTGGCAAGAAGAAATTCTAAATCTTAAAATATCATATATCACATTCAAAATTTAACGCTTGCATGGTTCTTATTTGAGGTATTTTTTTTCGGTCCATTAGATCATAACAGTTTTCAATTAGAAGAGGCCAAAGATGGCAAATCTAGTAATAGGTTAATCATGCAGCTTTAATTCCTTCATACAAAAACTCTGCAGCAGACGATTTGAACATGTGCAAGAGAAAATAGGAAAAATCTCTGTAAATTAAAGTTAATTTTTTGAATAGAATTGAAAACTGTTCCTTAACCCTTTCCCTCATACGGCAATTCTGCAGCAGACGTTTTGTGCAATTTCTTCTTTTGTCACTTTGTTTTCAAAAAGCTGTCTGCTGCAGAGGCGTCAGAGAGCGTTTCTCACATCAAAATGTGTCTGCTTGTGGGAAAGGGTTACCATATAAATCTGCAACCTTGCCAAAGAATGCATCAATCAAGGTTGTTTAGATATGTTCTGGAAGAAAGTTGAACTGACAAATGTTATCAAATCTCTTAGATGGGATAAACTGTAATAAACTATCAAAACATTTCAACCCTTAATTCTGTCCCTCATACAACAAATCTGCAACAGACGACTTAGACAGATTTAGTAAAAAATATTGAAATACTCAATAGATGAAAGAACAATTATTGAATAAATGTGAAAACATTGTTGCAAAAGGGGAAAACATTTATAATTTCTCCTGTTCACACAATGTTTTCAAGGAGTCATCTGCAGTAGAGGCATCAGAAAGCATGTGTATGGGGGGAAAGGATTACTCTGTTTCCACATACAGGTCATTTAAACGCATCTACAGCAGATGTCTTTGGAAAATATTGTAACAAATGGTGAAAAGGCAAAATGATGAGCAAAAACTTTATGACAATCTTTAGTATCATTTAATCTCCCCTTTCCTATATAAATCAAATCTGCAGCAGAAGACATCGAAATCATCTAGGCAGGAATTTGATTTGAAAACATTTTGACAAAAGGAAAAATTGCTCATTATGAGCAATTTCTCATTTTGTCAAAATGTTTTCAAAGGTCGTATGCTGCAGTGGCATGTCTGTATGTGGGAAAGGGCTAAGATGAGCCTGCAAAGATCACTGGAATTTACAAGTAATAAATATGATTAATCTCATTTAAAACAATTCTGCAACAAATTACTTTAAAAACATCTTTGAAAAATATGGAAAGCATCTATGAAATAAAAACCATTGGGGTAAAACGAAAAATTGCACACAACTTTGACATCATCTAGACTAACGAAAATATCTTTAAATGTTAATATTCATTTTGAACAATTATCTCCTTTTGCCACAATGTTTGCAACAGTTGTCTGTTGCATGCTGGAAAAGTTCCACTCTGTTAACACTTTCCAACTTGCAGACACATTTTGACGCATCTACTGCAGACGACTTTTGAAAACATTGTTGCAAAAGGGGAAATTGTTCATAATGAGCAATAAATGTATATATCTCCTTTTGCCACATTGTGCTATCAACCCTATTCAATAATTATATTTTCATTAACCCTTTCCCTCATACGACAATTCTGCCCCAGAAGACTTTGAACATATTTTGTCAAAGAATAGAAAATCTCTATTATTGAATGGATAGCATAACCTGTGACTAAAAGTGGAAAACATTGTGGCAAAAGGAGAAATTGCTCGTTTTGAGCAATTTCTTCTTTCGTCACATTGTTTTCAAAAGGCCGTCTGCTGCAGAGGCGTCAGAAACTGTCTATATGAGCGAAATGGTTAATAGTGATTTTCCATATTTTTTCCTCAACCTTTTCAAAGTTGTCTGCTGCAGATTTGCTGTATGTGGGATAGGGTTACACTTAAGGATCAAAATGATAACAATTTAAAAAGCTGTGAGTTAAGTGTTCTGATATAACTGAAATGATATGCTAATAGACTCCTTGTTTATCAAATACACAACTTTCAGCACTTGATAAGGACTTGAAAATAGGTAATTTGAAATTCATTTTTGTCTAATTTCAACTTTTCTCTCTGTTACTTCTTTTTTTTCGTATTTTTTTATTAACCATTAAGTCAGTGCAAAATATACCAATTAACAAGAAGGCCATGAGGCCCTGGATCACTCATCTGAAATTGTGCTATTTAAGACTTAATAGGAGAAGCTATGTTTTTAACGGATCATATCATCGAAATAATTTCAACAATTTTAGTAGAGGGTCACCCAAGGATTATTTGAGAAACAAGACACATTCTGACAAAGTCTCAACTTGCTCAAAGTAAAAATGCGGCCTCCGGAATTTTAACAATAATTTCCTTCAAGTTTGCCTATTAAGCTAGTTTTATCCAATATGGCAAATATTCGAACTTGGCCTAGATATCATTAAGAGAAACATTCTGAAGAAAAGATTGCAGCTTCTGCAGTTTTACAAAGATTTTTCTTCAATTTGGCCTATTGATCTTGTTTTTGAATAGACATGACCAATTGAACTTGACCTACATATCATCAAGACAAACATTCTGACCAAATTTCAAAGATTGCCGCCTCTAAAGTTAACAAGATTTTCCTTCAATTTGACCTAATGACCTAATTTTTGACCCAACATGACCATGTTCAATTTTCCTTCAATTTGGTCTATTGACCTAGATTTTGAACAGACATGACTAATATTTGAACTAGGCCTACACATCATCAAGACAAACATTCTGAGAAAGTTTCAACACGCTCAAATTATAAAATGCAGTCTCCTGAGTGTTAACAAGATTTTCCTTCAATTCGGCCTAGTGACCTAGTTTCTGACTCAATATGACTCATATTTAAGACAGACATTCTGACAAAATTTCAAACTTCTGAAGCAAAGATTGCTGCCTCTAGATTGTTAACAAAATTTTCCTTCAATTTAACCTAGTGACCTACTTTTTGACCTGACATGACATTCCAACTTAGCCTACATATCATCAAGACAAACATTTTGATACAGTTTTAACAGTCTCAAGTTAAAAATGCTGCCATCAACAACATTTTCCTTCAATTTGGCCTAGTGACTAAGTTTCTGACCCAATATGATACATATGCGAACTTGTCCTACATATCATTAAGACAAAGATGGCAGCCTCTAGAGTATTAACAAAATTTTCCTTCAATTTGACCTAGTGACCTACTTTTTGATGCAACATGACCCATTTTCATTTCAAACTTGGCCTATATATCATCAAGACAAACATTCTGATAAATTTTCAACATGACCTAGTTTTTGACCTCATACGGCCCAGTTTCTAACTTGTCCAAGATTTAATGGAGAGGAATGTTCTGATAAACTTTCATGAAAATCAGATGCAAAATGTTGAGTGTTAACAAGGCAACAGTTGACGACGGACGAACGACAGACAAAAGGTGATCACAGACAACTTTTAAAAACTATAGGACAAACTGTACACAATAAATAATTCATCTTTCTACCACAATGTTTTCAACACTATTCAAAAATATTCTGTCATTTAGAGAGATTTTTTCCTTTTTTGCCTCTGCAGCAGACGACTTTTGAAAATGTTGTGACCAAAGAAGAAATTGCTCAAAACAAGCAATTTCTCCTTTGGCCACAATGTTTTCAACTCTTTTCAGTAATTATTAGTCGCCGGGCAGAAGCCCGCGACTTCTATTTTTAATAGCTTTTCGGAAATCACATGGGAGGGCGGCTTATTATTAGAAAGAAACAAATCTAGATGATTTGAACATATTACAATTGTGGTTGTTTACGAACACTAATAAATGACACATCTAAAATGAAATAAATATTCCGATTTTTTAATGTTTGCAGTTTTTTTTATTTCACTCGCATTTAAGCTTTTTGTCTTATTTACGAAGACAAAAGTGGTCCCTTCAAGACGTGAACCAACACCCCCTAATGCAGACTCTTATGTGTCATCATTGAGGTCAATTTCGGATTCTCCTTTTAATAGCAATTTTAACTTACTAAATGTTGTTTTCATGTTCAAAGAGATGTCTTGATTTGTGTAGAATTCATTTAATAATGTTAATCCATGAATATCTAAAGTAGGAACTGTTTCTAAGCTAAATATAGACCCTATTCTGTTGTGTAGTTTCGTGACCTTTAACATCGATTTTCGCGCATGCGCATTTCGATATGAAAAAGCGAGTGATATTATTTTATTTTAGACAAGTACAAGACGAATGTTTGACGCAAAGCGTCAAAGAGAAGCCGCAATATTTCGTTGTACATGTAGAAATAAGAAAAAAAGAACATTTTTAAATCCACAAACAATAGAACAATTTAAACTGTAGACGGTAATGCTGATATATTTCTCCTTTTGAAGACTTTTGTTTTCTTCAAATTACCTCCCTTTAAAGCAATACCAGGATATTTACCTTGTGATTCGAATAAGATTGACAAACATTGAAATTATATGAATGAATACTATTATTTAAATAAGTAACAACAGCAAAATTAAATTTAAGCCAGATAAATGTGTACACATTTCGTTAATTTTTTATAGATACCCTAATGTATAGGTATGTATATAAAATTTATAAGCAAATGTTTTCATTACTACGTTCCTAATGTTTGAATAGACTAAGGAAAGTCAAGAATACATAAATAAATCAATGCAGTCTTTTCCGGCGACATTGATGCCTTGCATCAACTTTCTCTTGTACCTATATTTATAGAGCTTTTCTATGTGTTCGCCTAGATTCTTTCAAATTTGTCTGCTGCAAATTTGTTGTATGTGGGAAAGGACTTATATTTTAAAAGTCACCTGTTTCAGAATATTGTTAGTTTGGAAAGTGTTATTGATGTCTTCTTCCTGGATACGCAACCAGGTACCGGGACTTTAAAACTCTGAAACCGTCCTCTGTGCACCAAATAAGACATCTGATTAGTCAATTTTGAAAATGAGTTTGCTACTCGATCGCCAATCAAATACTTGAGCACAAATTCTGAAATTATAAAAAACTTTAATAGTTTTGGAGCCAGTACACCTGCCAAAGCTGTAAGAAAACCTCAACGGTTGTCTCCTGCTCTCATGGGATTCAAACCGGTAACCTTTGGATAACGTTTTATTTCTATATGATAACATAAATAAATCGAAGCTAGCTTACCTGCAAACATTTTTTTAGTCATACTGTTTTGTTGAACAAAGTCAGATATATTTATTGCCATTATCTGTTGTAGACATCTGATTTAAATCCTAAATCTTTTTTCAATTCACTCAACCGTATTAACCCTTAACCCTTTCCCACCTGCAGACGCATTTTGACGCAATAGCAGCAGACGACTTTTGAAAACATTGTGGCCAAAGTTGAAATTGCTCAGATGAGCAATTTTACCTTTGGCCACAATGTTTTCAACTTTATTTAACAATAAAGCTTTCTTTTATGGAGATTTTTCAGGTTTTAGTCACTATGTTTTCAAAGTCGTCTGCTGCAGATTTGTTGTATGTGGGAAAGAGTTAACTGTTACAGGTGACATCAGAAGTCTTTTGCAGCAGAGCAGATAACATTATGAGAAAATGCTTAAAATTAGCAATTTGTCCTTTTCTCGCAATGTTTTCTACTCCATCTTAACCATACTCACATAATTCAAAAAATTTCATTGCTTTTCGTCAGATGTGTTTTGAAGCAGACGACACTATAAAACTTTCATAGTGGGGAAAATCAGACCACTATTGACTCATAAACTGTACTCCTCTACTCAACCAAATCTCCTTTTATGTAATATAAGACCAAATAAGGAAATAAAACCACATTCTCTCACATGCAAAAATAACTCCTTGATCTCAGGAAAGAAAATCGCGGTACAACAGTTACTAACGATTTGAATAGTATCATATTTTATTTTTAATATCATACTGCTTTGAAAACAATATTGAGTACAAAATCAAAAGCATGATTTTGATCCAGAGTTTATGTTGACAGGAATTAAATTAAAAGTACATAAAAATCTATCATTTCAATTTCAAATTCAACATCACTCAGAACTCATGTAAACAAAAAGTCCACTGTATTGTTTTGCATACCTTTTTTAAATTGACTGCAATCAAAATGACAATAAGTCTTTTGCCACCATATTTGTTGAAGTAATTTGCTGCAGAGACTGAGAGTGCCTAGCTGTATGTGGGAAAGGGTTAACCATTTCCCACATACAGCTAGGCACTCTCAGTCTGAGCCTCTGCAGCAAATTACTTCAACAAATATGGTGTCAAAAGATTCATACGTCAATTCTGCAGCAGCCGACTTTGAACGTATTCTGTCAAAATATAGAAAATCTCCATAATTGAATGGATAACCTATTACAAAAATTGGAAAACATTGTGGCAAAAGGGGAAATTGCACGTTTTGTTTCTATGTTTTCACAAGCCATCTGCTGCAGAGGCGTCAGAAAGCGTCTATATGAGGTAAAGGGTTAATTAAAGAACTGTATTTAGTGTGCCATAGTGATCATGTAGAGTCACTCTAATAAAACACATAAATCTGTGGGCATTATCAAATTGGATATCTACGGTGTTGACAGTATCAGGTCATAACAATGTTTCCCCGCTTCACCAATCAGCACCCTCAGATAAGTCCAAGATAACTGGAGATGACCCTAACATTAACCGATTCCCTCATATAGACGCTTTCTGACGCCTCTGCAGCAGACGGCTTTTTGAAAACATGGCGACAAAAGAAGAAATTGCTCAAGACGAGCAATTTCTTCTTTTGCCACAATGTTTTCAACACAATTTTATAATTAAAGTGTCATTTAAAGACATTTTCCACATTTTTGCCAATATGATTTTAAAGTCGTCTGCTGCAGATTTATTGTATGTGGGAAAGGGTAAACCCGAAGACAATAATCATTGTCCTCTGTAAAATTACTAACTAACTAAGGAAGATGGGGGGATTAAGCTATTGGACAATAATTATTGCCCTCTGTAGAATCCTTACATCTTTCCGACTCAAACCAGTAAATTCATTTTAATATTTCACACTTCCATTAACATGATATTGATGAAATAATCAACAACAACAAATACAAGTCACTAATTCGGAAATGAATGTCGAGTTATGAGGAGGATCAAGCTACACATGTAGAGATTGAAGAAAGTCAATGCTGATATTGAAATAATACTTACATACGGGACTGATCCAAGTCTGCCACTACGCTGCAATGACATTTTTAGAATCGGCCTTTTTAAAAGTCTTCATTGAAAAATGCAATCTTATTAAAACCAGACCTTAACTTCGCTCGCTCATATATAGTTCTGATACAGGTCACCTCAGATTTACCTTGCTAGGAAATGTGCCTTGCCCAAGGGCACTCCACCATTTCCGTCACGCCTCAACTGGGGATTAAACCCGGGAACTGTGTTTGAAGACTGGCCCAATGAGGGACTTAGGACACAATAGACGTAAATACATCTTGGTACCAAATTAAGTTAGCCTAATAATTAATACAGCAGACAACTTTGAAAGTATCTAGTTAAAAGCATTGGAAATCTATTTTAATGTGATTATAGAAAAGAGTTGAAAACATTGTCGCAAGGGCAGGGGCGTAGCTCCCTTTAGGCATTGTAGGCAAGTGCCTACCCATTTTTTCTCAAAATGCCCCAAAATGCAGCTGCGGCGATAGACATCTGCGTAATGTATCGACCAGATCAGCCTGTGCTGTCCGCACAGACTGATCCGGCCGACACATTCCGTCTTAGGGGGATAGATGTTTAGAGTAGTGATTCCTGAAACAGTAAATCCACAGGAGGCGAAAAGTGTCTATCCGGGTAGGCCTGTGTGGTATGCTTAGGCTGATCCGGGTCGATACTTTATGCAGAGGACACAATGTTGATTTTCTCATGAGACGGCCTACACATTGATTATTGCAAAGCTACGCCCCTGAAGGGAGAAATTGCTCATTATGAGTAATTCCTCCCTTTGCCATTATGTTTTCAATATAATGGTCTACTGGAGACTTGTCAACAAGCGTCTACAAGTGGGAAAGGGTTATTATTATTGTTTGAAAGTAATCTGTTGTTCAGTCATGCTATGATGCTGGATGCTAAGATAAAAGATTATGATGGTATTTCAAGGTGGCGATTGTTCATTTGAGCCGTTTTTCTGCAATTTTCTTAAATGTTGTCTGCTGTATGGACCCAAAAGATGGAATGATAAGTGACAGAATTGATGATAACTGCAGACACACTAAATGAGGTTCTATAAAACCCTATACCAGTGAAACAGAACTGCCTTATTGTTTAATCTATACAGCAAAACTGAAAACATTGTAAGAAAAAGAGATAGTGTTAATGATATCATCTTTTCAGAGAATAAATTATTGTTTTAAATTTATGGTTCTTTTTAAAGATTTCTCTTTGACCTCTGGAAATCTGCAATTTGGAAGACTCTTAGTAGTTAAACTCATTGTAGCAATAATGAGCAATTTCTCCATTTGCCACAATGTTTTCCACTCTATTTAATAATTATAGTATGAATTATAGAGATATTCTATATTTTGCGCTTGATAATTTCAAAGTTGTCTGCTGCACAATTACTGTATGTGGGAAAGAGTTTTAAAAGTAGTATTTCAACCATAAGGGAAAACTCCCTGCATTGATCAATGCCTTCTTGATGATTAAGGCTAGTTCATTATGCTCAGTGTACAGAATGTTATTATCATCCATTCTACATCCTACCAGAAACAAGCTATCTTCCATCATTATAGACAAATCTTTTCCCACATACAAAAGATCTGCTGAGCAAATGAGTTTGAAAACATCTTGACTAAAACATGGAAAATCTCTATACATGAATAATTGAGACAGATTTTTGAGACCAATTTAGATCCAGATCAGCCTGTGCTGTGCATTCACATAGAAGAGTAATTTGGATGTACATTGGTAAAAAAAATTATGATACAAAAGCTTAATTTTTATAATCTTCTGAAAACAGCCTACATTTTAATCATGTGCATATGGGAAGCAGAGACAGATCTACATCTAGCATTGGTAGCCCTTTCCCACATACAGACATTTTGTGATTACAAAATGTTTTCATATTTTTGACTATATGTCTTTAAAGTCATCTGCTTCCGATAAGTTGTATGTGGGAAAGGGGGGGTTAAAATACATCTGCATGTGAGCAAGGGTTAACATGTAAAGGTCCAAATCTGTATGGAAACCCTCTCCCTCTTGGCATAATAAGAGTTTAAACTTTTGCTACAATGTGTTCAACTTTATTCGAAAAGCGTTTTTTTTATTTACAGAAAGTTTCCATAATTTTTACTGTAATTATGTCATCAAAGTTATCTGCGGCTGATAAGTTGTATGTGGGAAAAGGAGGTTTAAAATTCGTCTGCATGTGGTCAAGGGTTTAATCACGCTAATCACTCAACATTCTAAATCTGTATGGAACCTCTCTCCTTCTTGGCATAATGCAGTGTAGAAAGTCTATTAGGACAATAATTGGTTGTCAATTACAGGTAACAAGAATGGGTGTTGCTGATAGCTTACTCATTCCATCCAATTTACATTTGTTTATGTTTTATTAAGTATGTAACAGATCTGTGAACTATCTTCCAAACAATGTTTATGTTTCTACAGTCTTTGATGCCTGTTGGGCTTTATGTGACCCTTTCCACTAATTGAAAAATCTGCAGCAATTGGGACAAAATATGGAAAAATCTTTATAAATGAACATACAATTCTTCATAATGAACAAATTCAAAACTATTATGGTTTTTTAAAAGTTGTCTGCATGAAGAAAAAGATCTAACACTTATTTTGATAAAGAATTTTTGTCAGCTCTGCACTTTTTGAAAAGGAAATATTTATATTTTCTCACATGGTTGCATGTTGATTTATACAAGAACTCTTTTATACAAATCAGATACTTTGCATTTGTAAGGGTTGAAATTACTTAAGCAGGTATATGTTAAATTCATTTCTAACAATGTTGCCTCCGCAAAAAAACATAGAATCCAGAATTCATTAACTGAAAGATTCCAGAACACTTTCTTGAATTAAAGAAGAACTATATATGTCAATAGAACACAAATGCTCAACCTTTTAATCTTTGTCACAGTCGTAGGCAATTCCTTTGCACTCACAAGTGCATGCATTGTAGGTTATTAAATTGTCAGTTATTCCTCTGCACTCACAAGTGCATACTTTGTAGTATATTTGTCAGTAATTCCTCTGTACTCACAAGTGCATGCTTTGTAGTCTATTTGTCAGTAATTCCTCTGCACTCACGAGTGCATACTTTGAAGGCTATTTGTCAGTACTTCCTCTACACTCACAAGTGCATGCTTTGTAGGATATTTGTGAATAAGTCCTCTGCACTCATGAGTGCATGCTTTGTAGGCTATTTGTCAGTAATTCATCTTTACTCACAAGTGCATGCTTTGTAGGCTATTTGTCAGTAATTCATCTGCACTCACAAGTGCATGCTTTGTATGTTTTTGTCAGTTATTCCTCTGCACTCATGAGTGCATGCTATGTTGGCTTTTTGTCAATTATTCCTCTGCACTCACAATTGTATGCAATGTAGGCTATTTGTCAGTAATTCCTCTGCACTCATGAGTGCATGCTATTTTGGCTATTTATCAGTAATGCCTCTGCATTCACAGGTGCATGCTTTGTAGTCTATTTGTCAGCAATGCCTCTGCATTCGCAAGTGCATGCTATGTAGTCTATTTGTCAGCAATGCCTCTGAAGTCATGAGTGCATGCTATGTCAGCTATTTATCAGCAATTCCAACGCGCTCACAAGTGAATGCTTTGTAGGCCATTTGTCAGTACTTACTCTGCACTCTTGAGGGCATGCTATGTTGGCTATTTATCAGCAATTCCTTTGCACTCACAAGTGCATACTTTGTAGGCTATTTGTCAGTTATTCCTCTGCACTCACAATTGCATGCTATGTAGGCTATTTGTCAGCAATTCCTCTGCACTCACAAATGCATGCCATGTAGTCTATTTGTCAGCAATTCCTCTGCACTCATTAGTGCATGCTATGATGGCTATTTTTCAGCAATTTCTCTGCACTCAAAGTGCATTCTATGTAGTCTATTTGTCAGCAATACCTCTGCACTCATGAGTGCATGCTATGTCAGCTATTTATCAACAATCCCTCTGCATTCACAAGTGCATGCTTTGTAGGCTATTTGTCAGTACTTTCTCTGCACTCACAAGTGCATGCTTTGTAGGCTAGTTGTCAGCAATTCCTCTGCACTCATGAGTGCATGCTTTGTAGGCTATTTGTCAGCAATTTCTCTTCACTCACAAGTGCATGCTATGTAGGCTATTTGTCAGCAATTCCTCTGCACTCATGAGTGCATGCTTTGTAGGCTATTTGTCAGCAATTCCTCTGCACTCATTACATTGTGACAAAACTCATCTTCTGCAGATGCTGTAACACCTGTCTACAGACGGGAAAATAATTGTTTGTATCTAGGAAAGTTTGTTTGTATAAGGTTTTATGCCACTTTCAAAATCTTTTCATTTATATCACAGCATTACCTGGTTAACCCTTTCCCTCATATGACAATTCTGCAGCAGACGACTTTGAACATATTTTGTCAAAAGATAGAAAATCTCTATAATTTAAAGTGGAAAACATTGTGCTCGTTTTGAGCAATTTCTTCTTTTGTCACTATGTTTTCAAAAAGCCTCTGCTGCAGAGGCATCAGAAAGTGTCTTTATGAGGGATAGAGGGTTAAGGTACAGGTACTACTGGTCCATCTATCATGACACCGGTGAGTCAGTTGTAATGCTTACCCCACAATCCTGAGAGTCAAAGAGGGAAAGCCATTAGATGTATTATTTTTTTTTTTTTTTTTTTGTATGAACTGGCCCTGGGATCGAACCTGCAACATCCCATGGTGCACACCTGAGAAGGACAACTACACCACAAAGAGAATCTTTGTATTGGGGAAAGCAATGGAGAATAAAGGCTCAACAATAGACTTACACTGGAAGACAGTGGTGCAGAATGTATATTGTTTTATGGCGCATCGACAGCTAAGGTCATTTAGCGCGCAATTAAATTTAATTATTCATGATCCCTGGGTAAACAAACCAGTACTAGGCTAGAAAATGTGCCTTGCCCAAGGGCACTCCACCATGACCGTAGTGCCGCGACTGGGCAGGGGTGCAGAGGTAGAGCGTTGGACTCTCGTACCAAAGGTCCCAGGTTTGAGTCCTGTGATGAGAGGGTTTTGACTTTCGGGATTTTTCCACACAAACGTCTTGAGTACTGGTTAAGTATCCAGGAAGCAGACATCGAGCATGATTGATATAAGCTGAAAGCTTGTTTTCTCAATTGATGTAAAATAAATAAGTGAAAACTAAACTAATAAACTTACAGAGGACTAGATACGTAGGAATAATCCGGTATTTTCCCCCACAATATCTCTCTTATTACTCAACCACACCATATGTTGTGGGTACTCAAAAGAATCGTTTCTTTTAAGTTCAGACAACATAGGATTCGAGTGGCAAATTATGATTTTAGAACATGAGTATATTATGTCCAGTTATCTAGAGATCTGGACCTTCGAGCCAACAAGAAATCTGGCTAAGTAGTGAGATAAGATTTCAAGTGCCACTTGTTCCCAATTAGTAAAAGTTAAGATATTTAATCTGCAAGTCATCTCTGAATGCTGCTTACTGCCAATAAAATGGACGGAAATAAAACCCTTTCCATGCAGTTTTTTTATGTATATTTTGTATATTTTAGTGGCATTTTTAACCCTTTCCCTCATACGACAATTCTGCAGCAGACGACTTTGAACATATTTTGTCAAAACATAGAAAATCTCCATAATTGAATGGATAACATATGACAAAAAGTGGAAAACATTGTGGCAAAAGGAGAAATTGCACGTTCTGTGCAATTTCTTCTTTTGTCACTATGTTTTAAAGCTGTCTGCTGCAGAGGCGTCAGAAAGCGTTTATATGAGGGAAAGGAACTATTGTCTAAATTGCAGAAAATTTTCTTTGACAAGTCTTACTTTTTTACCTTAGCCTGTTAGATTACTTTATTTAGTTTGAAAATAGTTGAAGAAAAAAAATTAAATATCATGTTAATAAAGTTTTAAATTATTATTGGATTTTTTTTTAGAAATTCTCTATAAATAAAAGTATTATTATTTGATAAAGTTGAAACATTGTGGCAAAAGGAGAAATTGCTCATTTTAACAGACATCTGCTGTAGATGCGTTTGCAAGTGGGAATAGGTTTAAGTTTAAGGTTTATTATCTGCTGCAGAATTGTCGTATGAGGGAAAGGGTTAAACCGTTTAACCCTTTCCCTCATACGACAATTCTGCAGCAGATAATAACTTTAAACATACTTTGATAAACCCTTTCCAACATGCAGACACTTTTTGAGGCATCCGCAGCAGATGGCTATTGCAAACATTATTGCAAAAGCAAAAATTGCTCATAATCAAACAACAAATTCACGAATTTGAACAACTTTGAAAACTGATGATGATGGTCTAGGGAAACATTGTGGCAAAAGGTGAAATTGCTCATTTTGGCCAATTTACGCCTTCCGCCACAATGTTTTCTAAAGTAGTCAATTGCAGATGCATATAAATGTGACTGTATGTGGGAAAGTGGTAAAAACATTATGATGGTGACTAACTTATTTTTACTTTAATAATTTAGTTTTCCTGGTTTTTTCTTCAAATACTTAATTCTTGAAAAGTTTTAAATAGGCATATCTGGATGGGTTTACCCTTTCCCTGAAACAGTTGTCGTTTGTGACCTTTATAGGAGACACTTTCGTAAATATTGTGGAAAAGGGAGTTATTGCTAAAAAGGAGCAATTTCTCTTTATCATCAATACTTTTTTAGATTTTATAAAAAAAACTTTTCAAACAAAAGCATTTGAGGGAAATGGTGAAAAAATATTAAAATGTGACTTCTCAAACAAAAGCATATTAGGGAAATTAGGAAAAAATATGAAAATTTGTAGCTACATGTCAGTATTATTTTATACCCCAATTGCAACCAAACATCGACTGCATTTTGCAAACAAGATTGCATGGCACACTTCAGTAGCATCACACAACCCCATTTAGTGCTGTCAGTATCATTTGAAGCCATACACATGTATTCTTTATCAGGGTGGAGATTTTTAAAGATTAAACCCTTTCCCACATATAGACACTTTCTGACGGCTCTGTAGCAGATGTCTTTTAAAAAAACATCTGATAAGCAATTTCTCCTTTTGCCACAATGTCTTTTTAACTCTTTTAATAATTAAACTCTTGTTTATGGAGATTTTTCACATGTGTACGATGTTGTTTGCTGCAGATTTGATGCATTTGGGAAAGGGTTAAGGATTAAGAGATGAGCTGTGTCCAGCGATTTGTATTCTTAATATTACATCTGCTTACATCTTCACTGTCCATGTACAAGTAATTCAGTCCAACATGCATCTTTTAACTAAAATGTAGAAGTGTAGCCTCACTAGTTTTAAGCCAATATATGATCCCGTTCCCAAGACTCAACAACACCCCCAAATTGCTAGCCGCGGCTCAGATGTATTTTTATTAGATCTGTCGGTCTTATTTAATCTTCCATTGCTGTTACGTTAAATATTGCTCTGATTATCTGACCTCAAAGCTTAACCCTTTCCCTCATGCAGACAAATTTTGACAAATCTGCGGCAAGATAACATGTTGACAAAAGGAGAAGTTGTTCATAATGAGCAATTTCTCAATTTGCCCAATGTTTTGAACTCTATTCAATAATTATACTTTCATTTCTAGAAATATTTCTATATTTGGGGCTAGATGTTTTCAAATTCATTTGCTGCTAATTTTTGCATGTGGGAAAAGGGCTACGTCATGATTAATCTGGTATAATTTCAAGTCAACTGCTATGCAAAAATCCAAGGCAAAAGAATGTAGCATTCGAAAAACTATTCAAATATATTTAACCATATCCCTCATACGACAATTCTGCAGCAGACGACTTTGAACGTATTTTGTCAAAAAATAGAAAATCTCTATAATTGAATGGATAACCTATGACTAAAAGTGGAAAACATTGTGGCAAAAGGAGAAATTGCACGTTTTGTGCAATTTCTTCTTTTGTCACTATGTTTTCAGAAAGCCGTCTGCTGCAGAGGCGTCCGAAAGCGTTTATATGAGGGAAAGGGTTAATAGATAGTTGAACAATTAATTATGGTTATGAATTTGAATAAATGTTTCCTTTTCCAACAATGTTTTCATAAGTTTTCTGCTGCAGAGGTGACAAGAGTTAACTTTTTTTTCTGATCAATGAAACAACTAATGTATAAAAATGTATCTGCAACAAGAAACATTAAACAAGAGGGCCATGATGGCCCTGGATTGCTCACCTGACTTATGCAATGTGATTTGTCATGCCAACCACACAGTCAACCACATTAACTCACTTTGTGGTCAGTTAAGCTGAAACAAGATGCCCAAGAGGGCCAGTATTGCTCCAATGCCATTAGGCAACAATTAAATCTCCAAACAGCCCTGCCCCCTGGGGGCCATGTTCTTTGACCAATCACCATGGCTTGAAGGAATTTAGTAGAGTGTCACCCAAGGAACATTTCAGCAAAATTATTTGAAAATCAGTCAAATAGTTTTCACTTAAGCCAATATAAGGCTAACAGTAGCCATATTTTAAGACCAATCAACTTGGCTTGAATCTGATAGAGAGTCACCCAAGGAACATTTCTACAAAATTATTTGAAAATCGGACAGATTCTTTTGTCAGTGAAGATTTTTTAAGTTTTTTATTATATCCATATAAGGTAAAACAGCCCTGTCCCCTGGTGGCCATGTTTTTCAAAAAATCAACATGGCTTGATGGAATCTGATAGAGGGTCATCCAAGGAACATTTCTACAAACTTATTTGAAAATCGGCCTTACGCTTTCGGAGGAGAAGACTTTTTAAGTTTTCAATATATCCATATAAAGCAAAATAGCCCCGCCCCCTGGCAGCCATGATTTTTTACCAATCAACATGGCTTGAAGGAATCTGATAGAGGGACATCCAAGGAACATCTCTACAAAATTATTTGAAAAAACGGCCCGACGCTTTCGGAGAAGATTTTTTAAGTTTTCACTTAAGCCATATAAGGCAAAATAACCCGACTAATCAACATGGCTTGAGGGAATCTGATAGAATGTCATTTTTACCAATCAACATGGCTTGAAGGTATCTGATAGAGGGTCATCCAAGAAACATTTCTACAAAATTATTTGAAAACCGGCTAACCAGTTCGGGAGAAGAAGAATTTTAAAGATTTTTTCGTTTGGTTGCCATGGAAACCAGAAGTCTGCATGTATCCCAACAATTTGAAGGAATTCTGGAGAGGTCATTTAGAGGATGCTTTCTGTGAAGTTTCATTCCAATTGACCCACTGGTTACTGAGGAGCATAAGGTGACGTACGACACACAACGCACACGGACAAAAGGCGAGCACAATAACTCACCTTGAGAACAGGCGAGCTAAAAAATAGAATTTTATAACCCTTTCCCTTTTGAAATTTATGTTGCAAAAGAAAAAAGTGCTCAAAAATAGCAATTTCTTCATTTGCCACTATGATTTCAATTCTATTCAATAATCATATTATCATTTATATAGATTTTCTATATTTTGCACTTAATACTTTCAAAGTCATCTGCTGCAGATTTATTGTATGTGGGAAAGGGTTAAACATTGTTATTACTGCATGGTTGCCAAACTATACCCAGTCCAAACAAGAGTGCATAAAGGAACACATGTGTCAGTTGCCAAAATGTGAAATAGTGAAAATGTAACAGAAACAGATGAGTTTGTTCCCGGAACGTCGACTCATTCCGTTTAACACCTTTCACTAATCCGGGATTATGGGGTACCTAAAGGGGTATAGAACTATAGATACCATACATCAACTTATTTGATTTTAAGGATGCACGCATTAAATGCATTTTAATAAAGAATATCTTTTTAACATTATTAATTCAGTTCATACTGTAAATTTATCTGAAGGATAGACGGTAATTGATCAGAATAATTACAATTTAAATGCATGTTACAATTAAGTTCTTTTCTTTTAATCGTTAAGGTATTGTTTTCTAGTCGTAAAGAATTACGTTCAAACTGTCAAGGTCACTGTTGAACAAATTAATTAAAAACTGTGCATTTTGATTTTTTTTCTTTAAAACAAAAATAAACTGTTCTGTTACTTAATTGATGTTAATTTAGTTCAAAGTGTTCTGGAGATGTGTCGAACGAGGTTGCCAAGCTTTCCTGTCTACATTCAACGACATACCGACAGGATTCGGGAGACAAAACCATAACCACCCAGCAGACCTCTCCAACGTCGTTGCCAAACAGATCATGAGCAAGATATCTCGGCTCTGCGCAGAAGAAATTAGACCAATTCCCACATTGTTTACAAAAGAGCTGACCAAACTCAGAGACAACGAATGGGATGACACCTGCTGCGATGGCTATTCTTAGACGGCAAATGGAAACAGCCACAGGTGACAGATTTCTACTATTCGACGACGGAGACCAGAACAACCGTATGCTTGCCTTCGCCACAACCGAGAACCTCCACCACTTAGCCGCATCCAACACGTTTAACTGCAATGGAACGTTCTACACATGCCCCAGCCTCTTCCACCAGATCTATTAGATCTATGTACAGATTGCCGGTAAAATGATGCCAGTTGTCTACTCCTTCTTGCCAGGAAAGAGCCAAGCGACGTACAGACGATTCTTTAGCCTCTTCCAAGAAAAGAAGAACGACATCAGTCTGAGATTCCACCCAACTTCTGTCGTACTTGTCCACGGTGCCATACTACAGACGTTCCCTGGTATTCACACAAAGGAGTGTTTCTTCCATTTTACCCAGTGCATTTAGCGAAGAGCACAAGCAACCGGTCTCCAGATTCCGTATAAAGAAAACGAAGATGTAAAGACACTCGACCGACGTGCAGCAATCCTGCCTCTGCTTCCCTTAGACAAGACAGAAGACATCTGGTTCCGGACTCTAGAAGACAGACAGATGAGGCAGATCTAACGGAACTCACAGAACCATTCACAGACTACGTTACCGAACAATGGGTAGAAGATGACAGACCGATGTGGAACCAGTTTGGCACACAGAGCCTGCGCACTACGAACAACATCGAAGGCTGGCACAGCAAACTTAAGAAAATGACACAACACTCCCACCCAAACTTATTTACAGCCATCCATATGTTCAAAGACATTCAGAACGCAAATAATACTGGGTTAATACAGAGAGCTGTCGGTAGAACAATTCACCCTCGTGCAAAGCGCTACCCGACTATTGATCGTAGATTGAGTATCCTGAAAGAGAGGTATGAAACTGGTGTTCTTGAGTTGATGGCTTATGCGGATTCTGCATCTCAGTGTATTCGTGTGTTCGTGTGATTATAATTGATATGCTGTTTTCTAATATTTTACTAATTAGTGCTGACACAGATCAAAAATAAACAAGAGTGCCAGTGCCGCCACAAAATATAAAGATCAAGATTGGTCTTTTTAATTATTCCTTTTAACATGTCTGTATACATAAGCTCAAAATGAAGTCTGTGAGACCAGTTAGCTTAGCTGGAAGAGACAGGGACCTGAGATCATGGTTGCCTGGGTAGTAGGTTCGATCCCTGCAGGGGCAGCCGGGCGTTTCCTTGAGCAAAACAGTTTATCCACACTTGTTCAGAGTTGAAAGTCTTACTCTGCTTACAGGCCTAGCTGACTTTGGTATTAACTAAAGAAAATAGGATACATATAAACAGAGATAGAACCCTATAGATGCTTCCGATATGAAAGTAGGTCAAATGGCAGTGTCGATATTTACAAATTCTCTGTGGTACGTAGTAAAGCAGAGAATGCTTGTCTTAACACGGTAAACACACAAAGGGTTATTGTGTATTGTAGTTGCACGGGATGTGCTGCACGGGATGTGCGCTCGGGTATGAGTATATATAAGGTAGTTATAGGGCGTGTTTGTCAGTTCCACGCTAGACTTCGCTCGTTAGACTGCTTACACAGAGACAACATGGATGAAGAAGATATCAATGCCTTGGTGAACAACCGAGTAAAAGACGTTATTCAGGAGTCACATGGCAACTTGTTGCGGGAAATAGGTGGACTTATAGACAAGATAAGTTATCCAAGCTCTTCTGCCTCTTCTAGTAGTATTTCTTCTCTAGACGCTCCGAAATTTAAGCGTAAAAGTAACGAGGAGCAATTTAAACAGAATTCCAAGGTTATTGCCAGGTTGGAACATGCCGAGTTAAATATGGATTCCCAGAGGATTACGGAGGCTAAAAATGATATTATTGAAGGTAAACAAATGATAGCAAGTTTTAAATGTAAAGGTTTTCGAGTTTAATGGTATTCTTAAATTCTTGTTTATTAAAGTAGCAAAGGAAGCACGGGCTATTCTCGTTGCATTTTTCTTTTTCATTGCAGCAAAAGATATACTAAAGCGGCGTCAGAAATTAATTCAGCTTGCTGATACCTCCGAATTGGGATGGCGAATGGTTGCAGAATATGAGAGCAACCCTATAGCAAGTGACAGCGAGGATGAGAAGCGTATTCATAAGGCAGAATATCGGGCTTCGAGAAAGGCTAAAGGGGAAAAGACAAAGAGAGGCAGGTCAAGGTCAACTCCTTACGGACGGGGACAGCCTAGGGGGGACTCATTACCCTCTCAAGGAACGGGACAGACGTATTCTCATGGGGGTTCGGTGAAGAAACCAGGTTTATGTTTTATCTGCGGAAAGGCGGGGCACTGGAAGAATGAATGCTCACTCCAGAATTACAATAACAAGATAAGTAGTTTTATTGTTGGCCGCCTTTCGAAGGCTTTAGGTAAAACGAATACCAATAGAAAGCAATTATGTTTTGCGGAAAAGGGTATAACAAAAATTGTTAACATTAATTGCATAGAAATGGGGCATGGAGCCGGTTCGAATATCAAGTTTAAATCAGGTGGCCAAAATCCGGGAAAATACAATGAGGAAAAGGAAACAATTGAATATTCGAGCATAAGTGAAAATGAGACTATAGAGAGTCCGATTTTAAACATTGTTAAAAAGGGGGCAAGTGTTGACTTAATAAATCAGTCTTTCAACATTGAGGACAAAGGATCATGTACTGGTTTAGATGATAATGCTAGTTCAAATTATAATGGTTTGAAAAAGGGAGGTACTATCGACTCGGGTAAACATTTAGAGCTAACCGGATTAAGCGTTTTGTCACCTGTTGGTAAACTCAAACAGAGCTATAGCAAATGGGAAGCTTATACCAATAATGCTTACATTTTGGATGTCATTTATAACGGTTATAAGTTACCGTTGGCCGAGACTCCGGTGACAGTTCAGTTAAATAATAATAGATCGGCCAGGGATAATCCGATTTATGTAAAGTCCGAAATTGGCCGTTTAGTAGAAAAGGGTATTATTTCAGTTGTTCAAGAACAACCATTGATAGTCAACCCATTAACGGTTGCATACGGTAGGTCTGGCAAGCCTAGATTAGTTCTTGACTGTAGACATATTAATCCATGCTTACACTTGTTTAAGGTCAAATTTGAGGACGTTAAAGTTGCAAAATCGATTTTTCAGCCTTTCAGTTATGTATTTACATTCGATTTGAAAAGCGCTTATCATCACATTGATATTTGTTCATGCCACAGAACGTATTTGGGGTTTTCATGGTCCGACGAAGGAATTGACCGTTATTATGTTTTTAATTGCCTTCCTTTCGGTTTGTCTACAGCCGGACACATATTCACCAAAGTACTCAGACAGCTACTGAAATATTGGAGATCGTTGTGCATTGATATTGTTATGTTTCTCGATGACGGTATAGGTGGTCACACGGATTTCGATCTTGCTTTAAGACATAGCAAGTTGGTCAGGAGTTCATTAGTTGAATTCGGTTTTCTTTTGGCAGAAGATAAATGCGATTGGTTGCCGAGAAGGATAGCTATTTGGTTGGGTCATGTTTTTAATTTTGAAGACAATATTTTGAGGTTAACGGAAGAAAGAATTAAGCGGTTGGAGACTCAAATTGACTCCGTTTTGTATGATGTGAGGAATGATAAATTCAAAACCGTGCATGTAAAGGCACTAGCTTCGGTTATCGGTCAAATTATATCACTGCAGAGTGTACTTGGTAAACGCGTTAGTTTGCATACTAGAAACTTGTATATTTGTATTATGTATCGCTGTAGTTGGAAGTCACCTGTTCAGGTGAATAAGGAGGCTATAGGAGAATTGAATTATTGGCGTATAAACGCCAGACGTCTCAATGATTTGGGATGTTTGTATTGGCAACATCCGGTCGTAAAAGCAAACGTTTTTGCTGACGCAAGTTCCCATGGTTATGGTGGATTTGTTGAAATGTGTAACGCATGTTTGTCAGGAGACGGATCGGAATCCGCACCGGTAGAAAATACCGTTGTTAAGGAGCAAGGGAGCCGCGCGTCTCAAATTCCCGGTAATTGCGAGTTAGTGGTGGACAGAGGTAATTCCTTTGATCGTTATATATTTAATGATGGGCGACTCCCGGAAGCGAGTGCGCAAGTCGGTTTTGATAGATCGATAGATACTAGTATTTCGCGTGTTGGCGGATTCGTAAAACTCCCGGAAGAGAGTGGTTATTGTTTATCGGAAAATGTGATCAATATTGATGGTCGATTCATTGGGGGATCAAAACTCCGGGGAGAGAGTTGTCTTGTAGATCCGGGATGTGAAAATTATCTCCCGGAAGAGAGATATCTTAATTACTGTGGTTGGCATGAGATATGTAAAATTCATCCCATGCATGATAGAAATGGTTTGTTAATTAAGGATAGGGATGTTTGTTCGGTAAGCGATCTAAATATTGGAAGCCATCTTTCCAATTCCGAAATATTCGGATCATGGACGAGTGATGAGTCGCTCAAAAGTTCCACATGGAGGGAGCTAGAAGCTGTACATCGGGTTGTTATGAGTAATTTGAAGATATTGAAAAATCGTCATATTAAGATATTTTCAGATAATCAAAATGTTGAGCGTATTTTACACGCTGGTAGCAGAGTTAATGAGCTCCATAACTTATCATTAGCGATAAATTCAGTTTGTGAGCAGAACAGGATCACATTTAACTCTGTCTGGATCCCAAGGGGTGATAACCTTCTTGCAGATCATTTGAGTAGGTGTCAGGATAGTGATGATTGGTCCATTTCTGAAGATATTTATAGAAAATTGGATAAAATGTGGGGTCCTCATGATGTAGATAGGTTTTCAACACATTATAATAATAAATGTAGGAGGTTTAACTCTAGGTGGTGGGTACCTGGCACGGAAGCTATAGACGCATTTGATCAGACTTGGCGCGGTGAACTGAATTGGTTAGTTCCGCCTCCAAAGCATATAATGAGCTGTCTGAGGAAATTAGCATCGGAAAATGCTCGAGGTACTTTGATAATTCCAAAATGGCAGTCTGCACCATTTTGGCCGTTTATTACTGATTTGCAAAACGAATATAAATATTTTGTAAAAGGTGCACTTGAATTGCCAAAATCAGGCGCTGTGTGCAAAGGCAAAGGAAACAATGGAATGTTCGGTGAGAATGTTTTATCATTCAGCATGGTTGCATTACATTGCGTTTTTGAAGAAAACCAATAAGGGAAAAGATGTTATTTACGTTTTCTGGTGTTTGATAAATAATTCTTTTTCACAGGTATTGGCATAAGAGCGTCTTTGAAACGTAAATTTGATGAGGCTGATGTACATATTGTCGATCAAGATCGGATTATAGACACAATGGCTATACAAATGGTGTCGGCAAGGGCTGATACTACTGTGACCAAATACTGCTATCAAATCAGAGCGTTTGACGATTTCTGTGAGAAAAAAGGTATTTCTTCGAGGCCAGCGTGCTCCATTCACGTCGCAATGTATTTATCACAAATGATCGATGCAGGAAAATCGGATAAAGTGATTTCATCATCTCTTTACGCTATCAAGTGGCTTCATCGAATGAACGATTACCCCGATCCAACGATAAACTCAACTGTGTTAATGTTAGTTGAAAGTGCCAAACGTTTGAATTCCAAACCCATAGTAAAGAAGGACGTTATAAGCACACAGAACTTGATTGAACTTTGCAGTATGTATTTAGAGTCACGAGACATCATCGTTTTGCGGGACTTATCTATGATTGTATTAGGATTTGCTGGGTTTTTTACGGTTTAACGAAATCGTAGATTTAAGATGTTGCGATCTACGATTTAGTACGGATCATTTGGTTTTGTATGTTAAGAAAAGTAAAACAGATGTATATAGGTCTGGTAGAGAAGTATTTATCGCAAAAGGTGAAACTAGCGCTTGTCCGATTGCAATGTTGAAAAGGTATTTACAGTGCTCAGGAATGCCTGTTGATTCCGAATTATATCTTTTTCGGGCGGCTTGTAGATCCGGGTCAAAGTGCTTTCTTTTAAAACGGAACAAAAAGCTGAGTTATTCTCGTTCTAGAGTATGTATTGTCTCTCGGTTGAAATTAGTTGCTCCAGATTTGCATCTAGGAACTCATTCCCTGAGAGCCAGTGGCGCTACTGCTGCAGCTAACGCCAGTGGCGTTTCTGATCGTTGTTTAAAGCGTCACGGGCGTTGGAAAACGGACATGGCGAAGGATGGGTATATTGAAGATTCTGTAGAAAAGAAATTATTTGTCACAAAACAGTTAAAATTGTAATATTGTTCTTTGATTTTAGAATTCGAATAGCATTCAGTGCACTATAATTTGTAGCGTTCAAGCGCTCGTCTGGGCCGTTGCAAAGAAGGTGTTGTTTTGTATTTGAGAAGGTGTTCAGACTTACAAATTCTCTGTGGTACGTAGTAAAGCAGAGAATGCTTGTCTTAACACGGTAAACACACAAAGGGTTATTGTGTATTGTAGTTGCACGGGATGTGCTGCACGGGATGTGCGCTCGGGTATGAGTATATATAAGGTAGTTATAGGGCGTGTTTGTCAGTTCCACGCTAGACTTCGCTCGTTAGACTGCTTACACAGAATGCTATTCGATTATTTGAAAGTTATATTGCTTCACACATTAAACTAGGTTGAGTTCCGACAGCCATATTTCCCTAGGGGTATTCTGAGAAACACTGGTTGTTTCGCGCATGCCACGGATGCACGGTTCCTCTTTAAAAAAAGGGGTTTTACGTGGGCGGCCAGGACCCTTCTGATGGGAGATACATGTATGTGAAGCTTGCTAAATGAAAATTACTTAAGTACAAGATATAATGTCATAACCTAAGTTGGTGGATTGGGTTAACCGTAATACATGTAAATTTATGTATATATGCACGCGCTGTTTGCGCATATTGGTCGCTCTGTCTAACAATAAAGCGCTCGTCTGGGCCGTTGCAAAGAAGGTGTTGTTTTGTATTTGAGAAGGTGTTCAGACGTATCCTTTTTTCCTTCTGAGCATAACTCTTGCAAAAATCACTCTACCGGATAATCCCTGCTTTATGCACTTCTACCTGTTTGGAAACTTGAGTTGCGTTCTCAAGTGAATATGCTATAGAGACCAAGTTTCGAAAGACATAACTATTGCAAAAATTGCTGAATCGGAAAATCCCTGCTTCATGCACATCTACCCATTATAGTAATGATATTGACCAAGTTACAAGGGACATAAATCTTGCAAAAATCAATGAACTGGAAAATCACCGCTTCATGCACATCTACCCATTATAGTAATGACATTGACCAAGTTTTGAAAAGATTCGGTCAGAAACATAGGAGGAGTTGCGTTCACAAGGCTGCAATATCAATCAGCTACAGAGACTAAGTTACAAGGGACATAAATCTTGCAAAACTCAATGAACCGGAAAATCGCCGCTTCATGCACATCTACCCATTATAGTCATGACATTGACCAAGTTTTGAAAATATTGGGTCAGAAACATAGGAGGAGTTGCGTTCACAAGGCTGCAATATCAATCAGCTACAGAGACTAAGTTACAAGGGACATAAATCTTGCAAATATAAATGAACCGGAAAATCGCCGCTTCATGCACATCTAACTATTAGTCATGACATTGACCAAGTTTTGAAAAGATAGGGTCAGAAACGTAGGAGGAGTTGCGTTCACAAGAAATGGACGTATGGACGGACGGACAGACGGAGAAGATGACGCCAATATACGACCGCCTCTGGCAGCGTATAAAAAGCGATAAGTGCAGCAAAAGATTACCTTTTTCCAAATTTCGCATTCTTAGGAAATTCTGCATTATTAAATTAAAAAAATATCAGTTTTCTCAAATGCTTTAAATTTCGCATGTATATATTTCTTGTTTATACATAAATAAAATTTAAAATCTGCTTAGTCTTATTTATATTTATAAAGCAATACCTGTCACATGATTACCCATGTAATGGCCCCCCCCCCCCCCCGATCCACTCTATGGACCAGCTAGGGATTAAATCCAGTTGACATTCCCGCCGGGGAACACACCAACAGATGACAGAGGTAGATTCTTAACCCTTTTTACACAAACAACAAATCTGCAGAAGACAACTTTGAAATTATCTTTGGAAAAGTATGAAAAAGCTCTATGAATGTATGTATAATTACTGAAAAGAGATGAAACATTGTGGCAAAAGGAGAAAGTGATCGTTTTGAGCAATTTCTTCTTTTGATGCCATGTTTTAAAAGCCGTTTACAGCAGAGGTGTCTGAAAGCTTCTATAGGTGGGAGAGGGTTAAGTGTCACCCTGGTAAAAAATATGGAAAAGCTCTGTATGAGACAGAATACTTATAGAATAAAATTGAGAACATTGTGACAAAAGGTGAAATTGCTCATCATGAGCAATAATGTTATCAAAAATCATCTGCTGCAGAGGCCTCAGAATACATTAGTGCATGTGGGAAAGGGTTTATTCTTTCCCACATGTAGACGCTTGTTGATGCCTCTGCAACAGTCGACGTTGCTGAGCAATTTTTCCTTTAGCCACAATGTTTTCAACCCCACTGAATAATTATACTTTCATTTATAGAGATCTCTCCATAGTTTGCCTAAATGTGCTCTAAGTGGTCTGCTGCAGATTTGTTTGCCTAAATGTGCTCTAAGTGGTCTGCTGCAGATTTGTTGTATGCGAGGAAGGGTAAAAAGGTATTAACACCATAAACATCTGGGACAGACAGACTGACTGACGGATGGACAGACGGACGGACGGACGGACGTACAGACAGACAGACAGACATAGGTAAATCCAAATTAGCCCATAAAACATACAGTCAATTTATGTCTTCATATGTTGTCTAGTGCACATTGAATTGCACTTCTGTGAATACCTGGAATTGAGTATATACCAGACACAGGGGATTTCTGACTAGGTTGGAAAACATTTCGGACATTTTTATAACCAGGCAACTTATCTTTATCCCATCATATTCTAACTGTGTAGCTAGTTCAGCAGTGATAGCTCAGCCTATCAACCCAGGGTTTGTGAGTTTGAACCCTTGCTTTTGTATTCTGCTGTTGTTGTTGGTTGGCGTTGTTTACCCTTGCACTCGGCATTAATGCCATTTGGGGGCAGCTATCGTTGTTTTTGTATTCATTTTATTTGATTATTGATGTCATTATGATTAGCAAATCGTCTTTAACCAAGGGGCTTATCAGTATATGTGGGATGGAAAGTCACTATGATTAGTGACAATCTTATTTAACCAAAGGGCCTAAACCTTTCCCACATATAGAAATTTTCCCTGCAGCAGACGGCATTTTGAAAAAGTGGCAACAAAAGAAGAAATTGCTCAAAACAAGCAATTTCTCCTTTTGTCACCATGTTTTCAACTCGATTTCAATTATTGTACTTTCATTTAAAGGGAGTTTCCAAAACATTTGGGGTATGTTTTCAAAGTCGTCTCCTACAGAATTGTTGAATGAGGGAAAGGGATGCAAGCTGTTACATTGGAAGAATCCTGTGAAGAGTACAGGTGCATGAGCGCCAGGAAAGACAATGCTATATGAACTGGCTGTCGTGATATATACTTGAAATACTGTTGAAACGAATGTTAACCCTTTCCCACCTGTAGAGGTATATTTTGATGCAATAGTAGCAGACGACTTTTGAAAACATTGTGGCCAAAGGTGAAATTGCTCATGATGAGCAATCTCTCCTTTGGCCACAATGTTTTCAACTTTATTGAACAATTAAGCTAATCTTTTATGGAGATTTTTCAGGTTTTTGTCACTATGTTTCCTTAAACAGCATTATCCGTCAACAACATTGTTGAAAAAAAAGAAATTACCTACAAAAACATGCCGTCTTTTTTCCATACTTGTAGATTCATTTTTCTGCAGCAGACAGCTTTTTGAAAACATAGTGACAAAAGAAGAAATTATTTAAAACGTACAATTTCTCCTTTTTCCACAATTTGTTCCACTTTTAGTCATAGGTTTTCCATTCAATTATAGAGATTTTCTATTTTTTGACAAAATATGTTCAAAGTCGTCGTCTGCAGAATTGTTATATGAGGGAAAGGGTTAAAACTTACAGGACACAACTTTCAGATGTTTTTTTTTCTATTTAGAAGAACCTAAAATATCTAGAGTTATGTGTTACACTGAAAGTAAAAAATCCATATTAATCCTTCCCCACATACAACAAATCTGCAGCACAGGACTTTAACCCTTTAGCACATATAGACGACTTCTGACGCCTCTGCAGACGACTTTTGAAAACGTTGTGACAAAAGAAGAAATTGCTCAAATCACATCTGCAACAGGCGACTTTAAGAAATGTAGTTGCAAATCTTTGCTAAAATTACACACTCAGATTTGACTTCACATTTTCCCACATTCAACAAATCAGTAGCCGACTTCACAAAAATATTAGCAGTTTCTCCTTTAGCAACAATATTTTCAACTTCATTCAGTAATAATTATTATTATTCCTTCATTTTTAAAGATTTTCATGTTTTGGCAAATATGTTTTCAAAGTCTTCCGCAGATTTGTTGTATGTGGGAAAGAGTTAAAAAGATCATGCTAAACATAATGTTGTGGAAAAAATTGTCATTACAAGTCTGTATGTGGAAAGGGGTTGAAGAAATATCCCTGAAGAAACATCTCAATTTAAAATCAAGGTATACTTACGCATTTAGCAAGCAACGTTAAAATCCAAGTTTTAAGTTACATAACCTTACACACGCTCTCCCTTTCATACTCGGTAAGTCAACAAATATCTCAACTGTCCAAATAAAAATCACTTGAAATTCAATCCAAATCCATTCATTCAACTTCAGTAAATATATTCCAATTAGACACACGATAAATCAGATAACAGTCTTGTGTTTAAACCCTCTCTTTCCCTGCACTTACAACAAATCAGCAGCGGAGGACTTGAAACACATGTAGCAAAGAATTATTACAACTTCAATATCAATGAAATTTAACCCTTTCCCTCATATAAATGCTTTCGGACACCTCTACAGCAGACAGCTTTTTGAAAACATAGTGACAAAAGAAGAAATTGCACAAAACGTGCAATTTCTCCTTTTGCCACAATGTTTTCCACTTTTAGTCATAGGTTATCCATTCAATTATGGAGATTTTCTATTTTTTGACAAAATACGTTCAAAGTCGTCCGCTGCAGAATTGTCGTATGAGGGAGAGGGTTAAATACATGAAAACATTGTTACAAAAGTAGAATATGTAATTATGATCAAAATCTCCTTTGGCAACATTGTTTTCAAAAGTGCAGCAAATGTGTCACAATGTATTTGTAGGGTTGATTGTTTTATGTTTTACGCCACTTTCAACAATTTTCAAGTTAACCCTTTCCCTCATACGACCAATTCTGCAGCAGACGACTTAAAACATATTTTGTCAAAACATAGAAAATCTCTATAATTGAATGGATAACCTATGACTAAAAGTGGAAAACATTGTGTCAAAAGAAGAAATTGCTCGTTTTGAGCAATTTCTTCTTTTGTCACTATGTTTTCAAAAAGCTGTCTGCTGCAGAGGCGTCAGAAAGCGTCTATATGAGGGAAAGGGTTATATCATGGCGTTTCATGAGGTAAGTTACCAGTACTACTGGTCCATTTATCCCGACACCAGCCAGTCAATCGTAATGCTAACCCTGCAACCCTGAGCACCATGGAGGGCAGCCATTACTACCATTTCTATAGTCATTGGTAAGACCCAGCTGGGGATCAAACATGTGACCTGCTGCACTCTAGGTGGGCGCTCTATACCACTACACAAGGGAGGCGGTGTTTGCATATGGAACAGGATTAAACCAAAAAGCAGCTCATTTTTGTTCTGACTTTCAAAGATGTATTAATTTTCTCAAAATGTTTCAGAAATTAACTCTTTACCATAATGTAGAATCATTGTTTATGCATCTCAAGAAGATAACTTGGGAAAACAATTATGGCAAGAGAAGAAATCGCTCAAATTATGAATAATATTTTCTTTTGCAAAAATGTTTTTACATCTATTCATCACTTGTAATTTTATCTATGGAGATTTTCCTATTTTTCTTGCAAGATGTTTTTTCAAAGTCATCTGCTGGAGATTTGTTGTATGAGGGAAAACATAAAACTATAAAGCAGAGTTTAACCCTTTCCCACATACAGATGCTTTATGATGCCTCTGCAGCAGACGACTTTTGAAACCATTGTGGTAAATTAATAAATTGCTCATAATGAGCAATTTCTCCTTTTGCCACAATATTTTCAACCCTATTGAATGATAATATTTTTATTTAAAGAGTTATCAAACATTTTTGCCTAGATATTTTCCAAGTCGTCTGCTGAAGATTTGTTGGATCTCGGAAAGGGTTAAGAAGCAATGCTCATTTTGAAACTTGCTTCTTTTCTTGCTGTGTTTCCAATTTCTGTACATATTAAAATAAATATTCCAGAAATTAAAATATAAAATATGAAATAAAAATACTCTACCTTAGGATATCAATTTTTTTTTCACAATGAGCGTTGTTTTATCCATCTTATCCATCAAATTGGAACAATTCAAAAAACACCCAGAATGCCAGGTGAAGGTCACAAACAAACCATTACATTTCAATTTAGGTACAAAGTAAACAGATGTATGTTTGAATGATTATTTAATCCCAGAGATAAGCCAATGACTTTTTACCTGCAAACACATACCTGGTTAATGATTTGAGCAGTTGCAGGAATATCAGTGCCTCTGCTGATAAGCCCTTTCAGGCTTTAATTGCCTCTCCGAGCCATCTGTATTCTGCTACTTCAATCAATGAGAGACAAGTGTCTTGCTGTTGGAAACATGAATCACTTTCTTGGTCCTGCTGAAAACGAAATGAATGTATTTTGTTGCTACAATCAAAGCACTGAAGGTTGTGATCAGCATGCAGTTATTGAATTCACCACAAAGGTTAGTTTAATGTGACATATACAATAGGATTTGACCTTTCTTACTGTAAAGTTGAGTACTGAACCCTTTCCCACATACAGACGCTTTTTAACGCCTCTGCAGCAGACGACTTGTGAAAACAATGTGATAAAAGGAGAAATGGCTCAAAACGAAAAAAGTTCTCCTTTTGCCACTATATTTTCAACTCATTTCAATAATTACACTTTCATTTACATAGATTTTCTGTATCACCTGCAAAGGTGATTTCAAAGTCGTCTGCTGAAGTTTTGCTGTATTTGGGAAAGGGCTAAGCTATGCTCTGTCAAAACAAACCTCAAGTTAGTCGTGACGAATGTAGATGCAGATTAATGTGTGCATCCGTGCAGTTTGATCAAAATGTTCACTGTTCGTCCATTAGTCAAAGAAACAGTATCCACTTGGAAAGACTGCTTTGTGCAGTACTGGTCTAAGAAAGAGCTAGATAGGAAACACATTAGTAGGTGAACTGGTTGCCATTATGACTGCAACAGCCCAAATCTACCAATAATAATAATTCCAAGGTTGGATTTCCTGGAGCACAACTCATTTGCAATTTCTTTCATATTTAATTGCATTCCCTTTTATGCTATTTAACCCTTTCCCACATATAACTTTTTCTGACGCGTCTGCTGTAGACGACTTCTGAAAACACTGTGAACGAGCAATTTCTCCTTTTTACCACAATGTTTTTAACTTTTTTCAGTGATTATACCTACAAATATAGAAATTTTCCATGTTTTTGAGAAAACTTTTTCAAAGTCATCTGCTGCAGGTTTTCTGTATGTGGGAAAGGGTTGATACTCGTTCAATTTAGAAAAAAAGTTTCTTAGGAAATGTTGGCTGGATTTTATTAACATGTCATGGCAGACATTGAAATGGATCTCCCCATAACAAGGTTTTTGGTAAAATAGGTTTTTCGAAGTCAGTAATAATCATTTGTAATCATGACCACACAAATGATTACAAGACATTATTACAAAATGTGTCCATAAACTGTATCAAGTCCTGCCCAGTCCTGTCACACAATCCTAGATATAACAGGAAAAGAAGGAAAGAGATAGATGAAGTCAGTAAGAAAACTTAAAATCAATCAGAAAAAGATCAGACTTAACAGATTCTTGCATTAATTTCAATCAGCAACGCTCATGAAAACACAGAGTATATAGTCATGCAGAATCCCTTAACCCTTAATACATATGATTATAGATAGATACATGCACCTGCAGCAGATTTTGTTATAAAATCATTTTTGAAAAAAGAAGGAAATTCACCTTTTCCGTAATGTTTTCAATTCTATTTTAATTTAATTTTCCCATTTTTTCAAATGTTAATTTTGTTTGGCTCAGATGTTTTCCAAGCAGACAACTTAATCAGCCAGGTTTTGCAAAAACCAGAAATACCACACAGAAAGGTTTATGGAAGGGCATATGGTGTAATTATAAGGTCAGTGGTTATTTATAAAAGGTTAACCCTTTCCCACATGATTGTTTTGTGTTTTACACCGCTTTCAACAATTTTGTTCAGTGTTTTCTTGGTAAGTTACCAGTACTATTGATCCATTTATCCTGACACCAGACAGTCAGTTGTAATGTTAACCCCGCAACCCTG
Organism: Serripes groenlandicus; assembly: GCA_031761405.1. Taxonomy (NCBI): domain Eukaryota; kingdom Metazoa; phylum Mollusca; class Bivalvia; order Cardiida; family Cardiidae; genus Serripes; species Serripes groenlandicus. The sequence continues at coordinate 30,418,748 of JASEVX010000001.1, read as the reverse complement.
AGCCCCAAGGAGGGCAGCCATTACTACCATTTTTAAAGTCTTTGGTACGACTCGACAAGGGATCAAATTTGCACTCCGGCACCAGAGGCAGTCCCTTTCTCACATGCAGACCCATCAGCAGTAGGCGCATTTAAGAAAACATTGTGACAAAATGAGAAATTGCTCATAATAATACTCATTTCTCATTTTTCCTAAATGCATTTAATTATTTTAGATACCCCTGCAGAAATAAATCCAAGCTTTTTTGCAATCCTTAGAATTCCATGGAATTTCCATGAAATTCCATGGATCTGCAACATTTTGTTCACAGGAAAAAGTACGAAAAAGCTTGGATCCATTATTCCTAGGAATTCCATGACATTTCAAGGATTTTGTGTGGGAATAGCAAGGAAAAGCTTGGATTTTTATTCCATCGAAATCCAAGGTTTTTCTGCTTGGAAAAAGCTTGGAATTGAATGGAATTGATTGTTTAAAATACCTCTGCTGAGAAAAGTGTGGACTTGTGAATTTTAATGTGTGGAAAAACCATGGAAAAGCTTGGAATTTACTTTTATTGTGTCAAGATAGAACTTTAAGAAATTTCCATCGTTTTCCAAGCTTTTTCTTCTTTGAAAAAGAGTGGAATACCATGGACTTTTAATAATGAAATACAGAACAGAACAAGTCATTTCTTTCATAGTAAAAGTATATTATATGAATAGTTTATTTCAAATCCAATAGGCATCTGCCCGTGAGGAAAAAATATGATAATATAATGATGACAGACAGTGATATTTTAAGACACAAATAAGCAATAATACAAAACTGAAATAGCATAACACTAGCCAGTGGTGTGCATTATCTCAATGAATAATACTATGAACTTTATATCGTGAAATATTTTGCGACCGTTATTAAACATCTACTTAATATTTTGCCTCAAAAGTATTATTAGTCGCCGGGCAGAAGCCCGCGACTTCTATTTTTAATAGCTTTTCGGAAATCACATGGGAGGGCGGCTTATTATTAGAAAGAAACAAATCTAGATGATTTGAACATATTACAATTGTGGTTGTTTACGAACACTAATAAATGACACATCTAAAATGAAATAAATATTCCGATTTTTTAATGTTTGCAGTTTTTTTTTATTTCACTCGCATTTAAGTTTTTTGTCTTATTTACGAAGACAAAAGTGGTCCCTTCAAGACGTGAACCAACACCCCCTAATGCAGACTCTTATGTGTCATCATTGAGGTCAATTTCGGATTCTCCTTTTAATAGCAATTTTAACTTACTAAATGTTGTTTTCATGTTCAAAGAGATGTCTTGATTTGTGTAGAATTCATTTAATAATGTTAATCCATGAATATCTAAAGTAGGAACTGTTTCTAAGCTAAATATAGACCCTATTCTGTTGTGTAGTTTCGTGACCTTTAACATCGATTTTCGCGCATGCGCATTTCGATATGAAAAAGCGAGTGATATTATTTTATTTTAGACAAGTACAAGACGAATGTTTGACGCAAAGCGTCAAAGAGAAGCCGCAATATTTCGTTGTACATGTAGAAATAAGAAAAAAAGAACATTTTTAAATCCACAAACAATAGAACAATTTAAACTGTAGACGGTATTATTGATATATTTCTCCTTTTGAAGACTTTTGTTTTCTTCAAATTACCTCCCTTTAAAGCAATACCAGGATATTTACCTTGTGATTCGAATAAGATTGACAAACATTGAAATTATATGAATGATTACTATTATTTAAATAAGTAACAACAGCAAAATTAAATTAAAGCCAGATAAATGTGTACACATTTCGTTAATTTGTTATAGATACCCTAATGTATAGATATGAATATAAACTTTATAAGCAAATGTTTTCATTTCAACGTTCCTAGTGTTTGAATAGACTAAGGAAAGTCAAGAATACATAAATAAATCAATGCAGTCTTTTCCGGCGACATTGATGCCTTGCATCAACTTTCTCTTGTATGTTATATATATAAACTTATACGCACATACCCTTACGGAATCTAAAAGCACAAACATATATGCAGCTTATATGTCTCTTATAGGTGCCTTATAAGAGACATATATGGGACATATAAGTCTCATGAAAAGCTGACTATGTGAGTTATATGTATATGGCAAATATAAGTATGGCTCTACTTCACATATATGTCCCATATAAGTCCCTTATAGGTGAGTTATAAGAACACCAATACATATATGTTGCGTATATGGCAGTCATTAGTTGAGACAGTATCAACTTGAAATGGCATGATATTCCACATATAAGTGAGAACTTAGAATTTGCAGTGTCTGATGTTTCAGAAAAGACATATCAACTTTTTTTAACCTAAACCAAAGAATCAGTTTGCCAAAAGGCAAGCTTACATTGACTATATGTTATCCATTTGCAACAGAACAATGTTTTAAACTTAGTCTAAACTATCTGTATTATCTTTATATCTTTAGTAATTTTTTAGTTTTACTTGCTACAAATGTTAAGATGGTGATATTTCAGTTGATTAAATTGTAACGCTTACGAATGTGTGTTTATAACGGGCATATTGACACCGATTTCAAACCGTTACCATTTCAAACGGTTATGATTTTAACATCCGGTTACAACACTTTAAACTTTGCTGTGCAGCTTCGGTGATATCATCATAACTACCAGGTTTGTGCATTTATGATCATAATCAAATTAAACCTTATAATCTGAGCTTTATTTTGATATATATATATTTTTTAATCGGCCTAATATTGAAGACAATATATCAATTCTAATCCGTATCAGCCACGGGTTCGCTGATGGCCGCCATTTGCATTTATGTCAACAATACAAAAACTGTTTTGGATTAACTTTAAACACCTTGATGCGTGTTTGTTGAAAAATACCTATGCTAGCCTATATAATCTTACGTTTTTTTGTTCTTAATATCCGATATTTTTACGGGATTACTGTTTTTTTTCTAAACAGAAAAGCGAGAGCTCACTTGAATAACTACGGAACTAGCGTAGTACTCGGATATATCCATTTTCGGATAATGCAGGGTACATTTTTATATTTTTACACTGAAGGACTTATTTGATTTTTATTTTCCAGTTAACCCTTTCCCACACAAAATAAATCTGCAGCAAATTGCTGAAAACGTCTTTGGAAAAATAAAATTTGAATGGAGTTTAATTATGAATCATTGTGAAAAAAAGAGAAATGGCTGTTTTCAAATGTTATCTGCAAATGGAAAGGGTAACAAATGATATTTTGATTAAAAGCAAAATGTTTTTAAATTTCAGATGCTAGCCGTTAGCCTGTTACGTACACTTTTGTTGGCAATCACTTGCATAATGGACCAAGCAAGAGATCATGGACAAGCAAGGGAAGAAGGACAAGACATTGTTTGCTGTATTGTTGTTTTTATTTGATATTGAAAATGTTTCTGTTAAATTTGATTAAAATATTATGTTACTTACCCCTTCTTTTTTTGCGAATTTTTCAGTGACAATTTATCCATTTGTTGTGCGTGAAATATTTTTCAATAATTTGTCCAATAGTTGAATATGTTTAAAACATTGCTGCAAAAGGAGAAATTGCTTGCTTCAAACAATCCCTCCTTTTTCAACAATGTCATCACAGATCTGAATGTGTGCAATTTATCTGTACAAGGGACATATATGGGACTTATAAGGGACATATATGTGGTTGACATATATGTCTCTTATAAGACCAATATATGTCCCTTATGAATTCTTTCCCCCCAACAGAGATTGTGTGTAATTGATGTATTGTATTTTTTATTATTTCTTTTGACTAGAAAGAGAGAAAAAACAATCAGAAATATATGTGGGAGGCTAACATTTCTTAGCAAGGATTTCCATGAAATTTCATTGATTTTAGTCATATATACCCTTGGAATTCCATGGAATACTATGGATTTCTTGGATTGTTTTCATTTATATATATATATATACTGTCTACCAATGGAATTCCATGGAATACAATGGAATTTTTGGGTCAATTCAATTGATTTATTATAATGTCTTCCCATGGAATTCAATGGAATACAATGGAATTCTTGTGACAGTTCCATTTAATGTTTTATAAAGGTGGCAGTGAAATTCCATGGAATTCCATGGTATTTCTGGGCCAATACCACCACGCTTTTCCAAGCTTTTCCAAGCTTTTAATCCTTGGAATTCCATGGAATTTTAAAGAAAAAAATCCTTGGAAATGCATAGAATACTATGGAATTCTTTGGATTTTCCACTGGATTTTCGCAGGGGTAATTACA